>QLPI01002238.1:0-25087 GCA_003314275.1 Chroogomphus rutilus | reverse complement strand
TTATTGATTGTGATGCCAGGGCTTTTTTGCGCAACCCAAAACTGGACCGGGTTCAAGCCAGCGCAAGCATAGAAACAAAAGAAAAGGAAAGGGGTGGGAGGGGGGAAATAGAAATAGGGAAGTTGTCAGGGAGGGTGTAACAAAAATGTAGAGGCTTGAAGCCCCTATGGCTATCATCGGTGAGAAGGATGCATACTATAGTAAATGGGAAACGAGTACCTATCGAGTGTGAGTTAGGTTAGAGGGAAATTTGAAGCTATGGAGAATATATATACTGTAACTATTGCAGACCGAGTGGATAAATGTTTATGAAACACGTGACTCGTGTCGCAGTGGCTTTGTCCAATCCATGTTCACGTGACAAACGCGTTTGTTTGATTGCTACATCTATGTCGCTAACTAAACCTTCCTCACCAACTCTTGACGACGTGTTCAATGATGAAAAGGAGCCTCTGGATACGCTTGTGGATGCTGATGTCATAGAGGCCGTTAAAGAAAATATCCAACCACTCCAAAAGGGAAGACGTGCAACTGCTCTTTCTGCTATTTTCTCCACTCCTCATGCCCAACGGGACAACCTCCTATCTAGAAAACGCTCACGTTTTCGTATGCAAGTGATGCAGGCTCTGGAAGATGTCAACGAGAACGAGGGAGGCGCAGATCTCCTTGACGTTTACTCTCGATTTGTGGCATGGACGCTTGAATCATATCCTCAGGGACAGAGTGCAGAGTCTGGTCTCATAGAATTGCTTGAAGAAGCAACAAGGCAACTAAAGGATCGGGAGGAATACAAACAGGACTCTCGCTACCTCAACCTATGGAATCTTTACGCTGGATATGTTGAAAAGCCAGCCGTCATCTACTCCTACCTTCTCGCCAACGAGATAGGGACCAATAGTGCACGGCTCTATGAAGAGTATGCTTATGTGCTGGAGCGCGACGGACGGTGAGTCGTTGAAATATTATCTCTGGACTTCCAATCTTGCCATATTGGGTTCGTGGAGATATTTCTGGGCGTTTGATACTTGCCGTTCACTTGATTTAAAAACCTTCTAGGGGAAGGTTCATGAATCTTTATTTCACCTTTGACTGACAGGTGAATGTGTCTTGCAGACATAGAGAAGCGGATGAAATATACAATTTAGGCATTGCCCGTAAAGTCGAACTCGTCGATCATCTCAAAAAGCGTTATGCCGACTTTCAGCGTCGCATGCTTATAGCTCCACTCCCTCGCGCGCCCTCTCCTCCCCGCTCCACTAACGCTCCTACTGTCGGCCGCCGCACTATCCTCAGAGAGACAACTCCACTCATCCCCGGCCCCAGCGGCGTAGCAACCTTTGACGTCTTTTCGGCCCCGCAGCCCAATACGCGACTGCAGATTTTCGTTGATCCCACGGGCGAAGTTGCCAAAAGAGCTGATGGCAATAAGTTCCCCGAAGTGGGCACCCGCATCTCCAGGACAAAAGAGAATAGACCTGAGGTTCGTAAAATGGGAGATGGGCCACTCTCTCGCAGTCGAGGTACCCAGCTGAGTGTTAGTGGCGCTACAAACCGCACTGCTCCTTTCAGAGATCCACAGGCAAGAAGAACTTTCATACCCTTCCGCGATGAGGAGGGTGCGGCTACCATACCCCCCAAATCCGTGCCTATCATAGAAGTTTCGTCGATATCCTGTCGTGAACTTTCGGCCAGCGGGTATCCACCCGCGACACCTCGGTTTTTCCCTTACAAGGACGAGGTGTGATTGCCGTCTGTCAGTTGGTCTATCATACTCATTTTAGCTTAGGGAGCGGATGAACCATCTAGCCGCTCAAAAATCCCTTCTATCCCCATGAGTCTTGCCCCTCGTGATAAGAGTGGTGGGATTACATCAGAGGCTGAGGCTCTCAGGAGGGATCCATTCAAGAATTATGATGCATGACCAAACGATGGGACACAGGAGAACCTGGGGTTGTGATGATATTGGCAATCTTTGAACGCTCACCGTGTCTTTGTATTATTCCGATAGCTCCTAATTATTCTGCATCTCTTGCTTGATAAGTGAATTTGGGTGCATCATTGGAGATAGTAGTAAATAAGTCATATATAATTGCCTCTGTTTAATGTTGTGATCACAATTGTTCTCTATTGGGAGGCTTAAACAATGCTGTAGCAGTTCTGATTATGTTATTTACATGTGTGATTGATGAATTTGGATGTTGAGCTTTGATAGTTTTTAACAGGATACAAACAACTTGAATATGCATGTGCAACATGTGACAAGATTGTAGTTTGCTGGCAGGGATGATCTATAGAAGACTTCTTAAATGACAGATAGCAATAAGACCCTTTGGAACTTGTCAATATAGAAGCAAAGACAAGGCCACAAGGCCAAGGTGCCACCCTTTTGCTTAGTAGTGGGCGCTTATTTAAGCGCCAGAAAGAGACAGTGTGGAATGAAATCAAATCCCAACATAATTAACAACTCAAAGGACATACATAACAGAAAACAGTATTCCCTTCTGATCGTCAGGCTGCTATGTAGTAGTTAAGTAAACAAAAATACAAATAGACAAACAAACATGCAGCGGTATCTCGATCAAAATTAACAATCTTAGATAAGAGTGTCAGTGTGGACGGTGCGGGTATAAATTCCACCGTCCTTTTGGAGGTGGGTGCCCCACCGTTAGATGAGAATATATGCTACAAGTAGCCTTGGGCCACATCAATTCCTCTGTTGACTCACCAATGCCACCCTATACGCCACATAGCGTAATGGGATTGCATAGTTCTTGGATGAGTCCTGCTCGCCCCGACTCGTCTCCAGGGGGCTACTTCGCATCCTCGTCCATTGGGAACAATCCGTCTGCGTCGTCGTTGGTAATCACAGGCCCAGAAAGCGGGCTTGATAACGGGTGCGATGCCCATTGCTGCCTCCTGAAGCCCATGCCCATCGTACCTGGACTCGGGCCTTGACCACTGCTGTTCCCGCTTGGTGTACCTATGCCACCGCTCCTCGAGCCCAGCGATAGCAACCGGTCGAATGGTTCACGATTTATGGCAGATGGACTTCCATGGCTTAATCCCGTCAAAAAGTCACCAGATGTCGAGACCCCACTGTTCAGTCCACGTCCCATGTTTGCCCCAAGGCTAGGGCTAGGGCTACCACCTTGTATACCGGGGATTTGATGTGGACTTGTGCTTGTCCCAAGTGTGACAGGAGGCTTAATGTGAATCCGGCTCAGGCCTGCTGCAAGACCCTGCGGCAGGCTCTGCCCAGGGGCATGCTCCTGCAACGCCCGAGCGGATGGACTCAGTGGGTTGCCGTTGAAAATCTCTTCTGCAGCGCCGTGACCGGGTATTGGGCGTGGCTGCTGGACATTAAAACTGTTTGAGGTTGACCTGGAGGAATGTTGTTGTGGCTGTGACCGGTTAAAATTGTATAAGCCAGTAAGAGAAGCTGAAACGAAGTTTCCTGACGAAGGTGATTCAGCACCATTGAACCCAAAGTGGACATTATTAGGATGTGCGGTATTAGGAGAGTCAGAGAAAGCACGCGAAGCTGTCATAGAGGGACGCCGAGGCATAAAACCTGTAGAAACATTTGAGGTACCGAGTAGCGACGGACTGGGGCCACCACTAGACAGCATGTCAGAGCCGTTCTCGTTCCATATGTTCCTGACATTGTCCATGAGACTCGCAGCGGGTACGGAGCGAGAGTATCGATGGTGTTGTTCTAAAATGGGCCTCTGTCCTCCTGTGCGGCTCCATCTCCGCTTCTTTTCCTCCTCGGTTAAGAGTTCATTCAAACTAGATGGCAAGAACTCCTCTAGATCGTCTTCATCGTCATGCGCTCCTCCAAGCGCCGATCCCACGATGTCCCATCCACGAATGCCACTGAGAGAAGACGCGCCACCACCACCGCCACCTACAGGTGGATTGGCGGATGACTTTATGTGAGTGCTAGAGGAAGAGTCCCGGTCTAGGCTATACGACATAAAAATGGATTTGGTTCCCGGTGCAGAGAATGGTGAGGTTGATGTCATCGTGGTGGTGACGCCCACGCCCGAGCCACTCGGAGAGGTAGAGGGTGAGAAACCATTGATACGATGGGCTGTGTGAGGAGCGGGTTGTGCTGTAGGCGTATGACCAGGTGAAGAACGGGGAGGAGAACCTATTGGGCCGAATCCGAAGTCGCCTGAACCGTTTTGACGAGGATAGCCGCGACGAGTAGATGGAGTTGAAAGTGGAAGTGGAAGTGGACTTGGTTGTTGATTGTCTTGTTTAAACGGAGCAGAATTGTTGTTTGATGCTGCAGACTCTGGGGCTGGATTCGGCGATGCCTTTTCTTCACTGGACTGAGTACTGACGCCAGGTGTAGTGCTTTCCGACTCTTCCTTCCTTTGCGGTTCAACCTGTTTTTTCTGTAATTGAGCTTGTACAGTTTGTTCAAAATCTTCTGCCAGGCCGAACGGGAAATCGGTGTCCCGGAGCGGGGGTGCAGGAGCAGAAGGAGATATCGTCGCCTTTGAGATAGATATTGGTGCGGCACCTCTACCAATAGTCCGTCCAATTCCAATGCGCAGACTGTCTTCTTTGGTACCACCCGTTTTACGGCGATCGCCTCGGGCTCCTGCCCCGCTGCCCGCCGCAGCAGCCGCAGCAGCCTGCTGGGCAGCCTTCTTATTCTTTCTATCCATCGACATTGGTTGGCCAGGCAGAATATGTGCCAAAGCACATTTGTGGCCAAACTTGCAATTGCCCTTTACAAACCATTGACAAACATCCTTCTGCTGCCCAGGTTCTACGATATGGTGAGAGAACGGACAAGAAGAACCAGCGGTACATTGTCCAAGCTTAAAAAACTTGCAGGGTACATGCGAGAGATCCTTAGCTATTCCCGGTATCGGTAAATATTACACAATAGACATCCTGCAGGCCACACTCACTTTTAGCCTGGCCACTCTTTGTCTTCGATCCGTTTTTATCCTTCTCCCTATCACTATCGCGATCTCGCCCTCGGTCGCTGAGGCCTCCATCGACCGACTCCAATTTCTCGCTTGACATAGCACGAATTACAACCTCTCCAAAGACGTCACAGGTTGGTTGCACAGAGAGACAAGATACAGGATAACGTGACGAAACAGCGAGAAAGCGGCGAACAAAGACGTAGGAACGTTAGTCTTTACAAAGACACGATGATTATATAGAGGGGTCAGGCGGAAGCTGGCCAGAATGTGCGAGCTCGCTTTCGTAGTCCGACAAGCGCCCCAAGAATTCGGACTGAAGGAGGCTATTATAGGGGCTGAAGAAGGACTGCTTGCTTGTTTACAACACATAAAGTGGCTGAGTCTGGTCTTCTGAACAGCTAAACTCCTTATCTACACTATCCAAACAACCAGCCAGCAAATTTTCTGACCACTTGCCCAAGAAAAGGGAGTCAAGCTCGGTACAACAAAACGAACAGGGGGGCCGCCGGTGATTGCACCAAATGTGCCACCCCCTGTGGCGTGTCACTGGTATGACGAACTCTATCCTTGGAACCCTACCTTGAGTGGGGGTGATGAGACCAATGGCTAAATCGTAGTGAAGACCTTGACATACAAAGTGAGCCGGTAATGCATCGTAGTAATCTCCTGGTACACCGCCATCACATCAACCAAGCAGTTCATGCTGACATTTGCCATCAGGATCTCCGCAATCTATATCAAGGACATCAGGAGGTATAGGGTGAGAAGGTTAAAAATCTGACGTTTCAGGAGTGTCTGGAGCAATCTTCGCCGTATAAGGACATCAGCAGTAGAGTTTCCCGGTCAGTATATGCAGCACCGGATTGGCGATAAGGGATGGGACGTTAAAATTGATGACGAAATGAGAGAGAAAGATGTGCTAGTCTCGTGACTTCGCGAGCTATTATTTGACAACAGCCCCCGAACAGCTTTTCGAGAGGTGTAGGGGTATTCAGGGGAGGAATCGGACCACAGTTATAAATAAAGAGTATTGGTCGAATTGGGGCCATAGCCAGGAGATAGCTGAAATCAGTATACCGTGACTTTCCTTGTAGCCAGAACTAACGATCTGGGGATCAGTAGTGTGACCCTGCAGACATACGACCCATATGACGCATAAGAACCCTTTCATGAAACGAGAGGTTGAGCTACTATGTTCACAGGGGTCTCGAGTTGAATCGTTGGAAGACTTACATGGATAGCAAGGGGTTGGAATCATATGGTAAGGCGTCATGACCATACAGTCGCTCATGGAAGCATGAATACAAGCTTAGGACTACGTAGGAGGATTGGACTCGGCCAAAAGAGAGACCTTTGACCAGCAAAAATATGAATCTGGGGTCGACGATCCTCCAGTTAATCAAATAATCGTTTAAATGAAGAGAACACACCAGATTCAATGTTCGATGTGTATATTTTCCGCCTTGTCCATCCTGATGTAGGTTGGAGAGGTCAGGCTTCGGTGATCGGAATCCATCGACATGATATACAGGAAACAGTAAGATAAATTCACGAGTACTTTGAAATAGGCGTGAATAAGCTTAAACTCTCTGTATCGAGCAATGTGCTTGACCTCTTTGATGCCTGACCTTATGGGTAACGACAGTTACTTCGACACACAAGTAGCAGCTTTACAAGGACTGAAACTTCGAGGTGTCCTCCGGTTTGAGTATTGGTCCGCCAAGCCTATACGCATTGTCCTGCTGTCACTTCCGAGGAAGTTTGCTGGTGGGACAAGGCGTCACAATCAGGAATTTCTAAGGATATGATCTTCTGAAGTGTTTCTATCTCAAGATACTTAAACAATATCTTCAAATTGTTGCCAAGTAACTATATGAGAAATATTTAAAGAAACATTTGGTTTCTATATTGTACGTGTGACTAACACGGAGTAAGTTCCAGTATGAAGACTGGCAAACTATGGCCTTCTAGGTCACCCTTTACATATCATGTTGGAGAAGGGGATATCAGGGAATATTGTCACCACTCTCACCGGTGGTTTGAGTGATATGGGATATTTCATTCACAATACTCCCCCACACTTGAAGCACCTCAGAATTCAAGGTGAGATGCTAGTGCATGATGCTGCTCTTGTGAGAGAGACTTGGCAAGGAGGGCTGCTGCAAAGGTTACACAGCAGGAGACCCAATCACATATGAGTTTGCAATGGAGACCCCTGAAGCACTCTTATGGCAAAATACCATGGAAGAAGAGATGGCCTGCCTCTCTGACAACAGGACATGGGAGCTAGTGAACTCACCACCTGGTCAAAAAGCCATTAGGATGAACCTAGCAGTGGGAAACCATCAAGTCTGTTGGAACTGCAGGTGTCTGGAGGAATGGTATGGTATGTACGGAGTAGATTATCCGTGGTCGGATAAATTCACTCCTGTGTTGAGTGAGGCGCGAACTAGCACCGCTTCTACTTAGTGTAGTGGGATGCTCGTGGAGTTGGGGTCGAGCAATGCTGGCCACCATGCAGTGTGAATCTTGGGAGATATATATACTTCGCAACACAACCGTACGAATGATTGTCTTCAAGTGGAATGCCGTTTAGAAACCTCATATTAATGCATTACAACAATAAGTGCGTACCCGTTCAGACGGTCTGTTGAACCCTGACTTGCGCAAATCAATTTCTTTCCCGAGTCAGATGTGACGACTATGGACATGCCACCATAAGGTATATGCCTACCTCGTGAGCAATTGACGAAGTCGAGGATCAAGAGGGGATTAAGAATAAAATAACTGAAGAGCGAAAGAGAGGCACCCAAGCGCCCGTCACAGTAAACCTACCCCTTTAGTTGATAAAGATCTCTCTGGGACGGCAACATTCTCCACATAAAGGCTTAAGATACACATACACTCCCCACCGCTTCTTCATCCCGAGGCGATCGTGGATCTAAGAGGTGCAAGAGCGTATGGTGGGATAGGCACTCTAGACGAGTTGCCAGATTGAATATCGATGTTCTACAGGACAATGGGAGGGCCCTATCAGCATCATTGCCTACAGACAAGTGAGAAGTATGTTCAAGGAGTGGAGCGATGCTTGAGGTTTAGCTTAGTTTATATGCTTGTCCTCTCGTTCGCCAAGGTGACTACCATCTCCCTCTCATATTTTCTTCATCACCGGTCTGCGTGTCCTTTTCTTAGGCTGAGAAGTTTTTTTTTCTCTGAATCAGGAGCGACGTATCTATTTAACCTATCATAATACGGGCCAAAACAGCCGACACATCAATTTTTTTATGATCCATGTTGGCGTGTCTTGGACCTGAAGTCAGAATGGCTACACA
The DNA here is from genome assembly GCA_003314275.1 of Chroogomphus rutilus. Taxonomy (NCBI): domain Eukaryota; kingdom Fungi; phylum Basidiomycota; class Agaricomycetes; order Boletales; family Gomphidiaceae; genus Chroogomphus; species Chroogomphus rutilus. The sequence continues at coordinate 16,806 of QLPI01002238.1, read as the reverse complement.
ATCTTGCGATCTGAGAGGTGCAAGAGTGTAATGTGGGATAGGCACTCTAGAAGAGTTGCCAGATTAAATATCGATGTTCTACAGGACAAGGGGAGCCCCATCAGCATTATCGACTGCGAGCAAATGAGGATGTTGAGGGAGTGGAGGGACGATTGGATTTAGCTCACTTTAAATTGCTTGTCCTCTCGTTCGCTAAGGTGACTACCAATCTCCCTTCGATATTTTCTTCATCACTAGTCTGCTTGTCCCATTTCTAAGTGTTTTTTCTTTTCTTTTTTGAGTCAGGAGCGCTGCATCTGTTCAACGGATAATAATATGGACTAAGACAGCCGGCATAAATAGTACAATGGTATGTTAGTGCTTCCCCAAAGTGCGAGGACTCACATTAATTTCAAATGAATCTGGTCATGCATTTCATAATTGCACTCTTCTGAACACATACCAGCAATCGCTCGTACACAGATAAATTTTCAATATTACCATCCTTACTCACATGAGTCGAGCCATCATGCTGCTTAACTAGGGTCTCAGCCCATTCCCTTCAATATGTCGAGTGCAGTGGCCGACACAATCAATATCCTGATTCTTGACACGCTCACATGGCTCGCGGCCGATCAGGAGCGACACGTAAAGGGTGAACTTGACGGGTTAAGGGTGGAGATGGAGGGGTGGAGATGGAGGGTGGAAGCAGTGAGCGTGTTCTTCCTGGATTTCCCCATTTTTCATTCCATTCGTTGATTTCTGATATGATGCAACACTATCCCAGATTCCGAGAGTCCTGATGGGGTCTATCTCAAGCCCTTGATCGCCACCGTCGCACCCTCTTAGCGGTTGACGAAGAGCTCGAGCCGCAGATGCAGGATGTGAGGAGCATGGTATCTGGTGTAAGTCGGCAGATCTTGTTCTATCGATATGGCACTTACAACCCATAAACTTATTCCGTAAAGCCTTTCAGCCGATTTCTGAAAAGATCCAGACGAGTTGCATTGGTGTAGGGGCAGCGTTTCAATGTACAACGAAACGCGTAGACGCGCGACAAGGGTACCTCTTGTTTTACGGATGGTGTCTCAGGGCACTGTCTCGCGAAACGAGGCTTTGCAAAGGCGAAGTCAAGCTTCGGAAACCAAAGGAAACAGAAAGTTGGAGTAGACGTGGAAAGGTGCGGAGTGCTTCATGTAAGCCGATTGACCCCCTGACACCACGGGGCCTAAAATTTGAACCAAATTGCGAACAAGAAACATCAGTTGTGTCCCAGTATTTTGGGACTTAAAGGATCGGACGGTCGTGTCCCAGCTCACACTGGCTCTACGACGAACAAGCCCTACCGGACCAGACCCACAGGTGTCAGTATCACCTTCTCGATCCTACACAGGCTGCACGGGGCATTTTGTTCTTGCTGACTCCTAACAAGCAACTGGACACCGGAGGATGTTGACAGCTGCATGATTATCCACACAACTCCTTTCTCTGTCCATAGACATGGCTCGACAAGCATTTGCACGACGCACTGACTTGCTCAATATAAGGGTGTGATCCATTTTCTCATCGTAGACGTTGTTTTGAAGACAGAGAAGCCAGTACATCGCTTATCTTAACGATTGGTTCAGATATAACACTTGTGCATCGAATGTTAGCCACGGTCGCCTGGACGCTCGGACAGGGATGTCATGAGACATTCGTTGTATGTACGGAGTACAGTGCCCGTGGTGGGATACATTCACTCCTGTGTTGAGCGAGGCATGAGCTGGCACCGCTCCTACACTCTGCTTAGCCCAGTGAGATGCTTGTAGAGTTATGGGTCGAGAAGAACTGGCCGACGTGCAGTGCGAATCTTAGGAAATATATTTGCCTCGTATTGCAACCGTACGAATGACACCCTGGACTTCGAGTGGAATGCCGTTTAGCAAGTTAATGCAATACGACAACAAGTACGTACCCGTTCAAACGGTCTGACTTGCCCAAACCCATTTCCTTTCCCTTCACCAAATGTAACGATTTTGGACAAGCCACCCTTGTGAACAATAAACGAAGTCGAGAATCAGGAGGGGATTAATAAGTAGCTGAAACTAAATTGAAGCCTAAAGCGAAAGGGGCACTCCAGCCAAGCGCGCGTCGCTGCAACTGTACAACCTTGTTCGAGATAAGGAGTAAGGACCTGCTCTGGGACGACAGGCAATTCTCCCCACGTAGACTTCAGGCACTCATACGCTTCCTACTTCTTCATGCAGAGGCTATTGTCGAGCGTGCAATCGAATACGAGGGTCATTAGGAACACGAGGCATTCCACCTGACTGAGTCAAACAACAATTCAGCTTAAGAATAGGACAAGCAGACTGGTGATGATGAAAATATGAAAGGGAGATTGGTAGTCACCTTGGCGAACGAGAGGACAAGCATCATAAGGTAAGTTAATATTCGAGAATCGATGCAGTCGATAATGCTGATAAGGCCCCTTCCCTTGTTTCCCAGAACATCAAAATTCAATTGGCAACTTTTCTAGAGTGCCTATCCTCCCATATACTCTTACGCCTCTTAGCCTCTTAGATCACAAGGCTGCGTCGCCTTTCTGACGTGACTTCCGCTACAAGGGTACAGCCGACAGATCAAAAAATTTGATAATAAAGGACAATGGTATGTTAGTGCTTCCCCAAGGTGCGAAAATTCACTGTGAACATATAAATTGTTAGCCAGGAATCCTTCTGGTATTCATGTCTTACATAGCCGCACCCTTCTGGACAGATACCAACAATCGCTCGTACACTGATGAGTTTTCAACGTTGTCAGGTTAATTTTCACAACCCCCACCTTCCTTACACAAATGAGTTGAGGGATTGCGTTGTTCAATTACGATGTTAGCCCATTCCATTAAATATGTTGAGCGTCATGGCCACCACACACCATTCATCTCAACACACTTAACCATCCTGATTTCCGACAAGCTCACATGGCCTTCGGACGATAAGAGGCTGCGCGGAAAGGGTGAACTCGACAGATTAAGGGTGGAGATGGAGAGTGGAAATGGAGAGTGGAATCGGCCCATTAATTGTTTTGAGCGCCATGGTCACCACACACCATTCATTTCAACATACTCAATATCCTGATTCCTGGCACCTCACATGGCCCGCGGACGATAAGGAGCTGGGTGGAAAGGGTGAATCCGACAGATTAATGGTGGAGGTGGAGGGCGGAGATGGAGAGTGGAAGCAGTGAAGGTGTTCTTCTTGCATTTCCCTAGTTTTCATTTCCATTCATCGATTCTTACGATGCACCACGATCCAATACCTCCCCATGGATTCTATCCCAATCTCTTGATCGCAACCGTCTCACCCTCTTAGCGGTTGACGAAGAGCTCAGGCCGCGGATGCACGATGTTAGAAGGCGCGTGGTATCTGGTGTAAGTCGGCAGATCTTGTTCCATCGTTATGGCCCTTACCTCCACAGTAGAAAACAGAACGTTAACGTGACCGTGAAGTTATGAGTTGGTACGACCTGTATCAGGTCTTGTCTTTTTGTCGCCACCGTGGTTGAGAAGATCTACCTCCATGTGGCCAGTATTACACAGAACGAACACTCACAATCCAATCTTCAATCTCGCTTCGTTAAGCCTTTCAGCCGATTGCTCAAACGAACCCGGCGAGTTGCATTGGTGTAGAGGCAGCGTTTCAACTTGCAACCAAACGCGTAGACGCGCGAGAGGGTGGCTCTCGTTTGCGAGATGGTGCCTAAGGGCTCTATCTCGCGAAACGAGGCCTTGCAAAGGTGAAGTCGTGCTTTGGACACCAAAGGAGACAGAAAGTTGGAGTAGACGTGAAAAGGTGCGGAGTTCGCAACACTTTCCACCAGCTAAAGATTTTGTAAGGCGCTCGGCCACAAGCGATCGCTGTCAATATCTTCTGTGGAAACATCTGCGCCCAGTTACTGTACAGCCGATTGACCCCTAACACCACGGAACATAAGGGAGGTTCTTCCTTCATCCCTCACTAGGGCTTCGATGGCACAACGTTGAGGCTTTCTGAACTGAAGGTGAAGACATCCTATGGATGTGCAACTCATCGGGCTGAGACTAGGTTATCAGTCTGGCGCACAGTAGAATAATCCTTTTCATTTGCTATTTTTTGACCTGACCTGCTTCCGCTCATGAAATTTTGCTTGGGGTTTTGCAATCTAACCCTCTTTTAGTTTTAGTTAAAAAAAATACCGCACATATTCTGAATCCTTTCTGGTATTTTCCCATTTCTAGTGGAATGATGATACCTTAGTAGACCTCTAGTCAGGTATAATGAGAAGCATTGTATAGTTTGACCATATGTTATACTCAAAAATTCCAGCTCCATGGAGGATTTGAATGGAAAACCTATAAGTGTTGAGTACTTTGTGGGTTCAAAGTAACTGGATTAACTTACACTAGCAATCATTTCACACTCTGGATGATATCAGGAAGTAGTACCAAGTAGTTCCTAAAATGTGTTAAGTATGCATCACCAAGCTTTGGTTTACTTGGTTGTACCAGCCAAACATGCACCATATAATCCCACATACAAGTGACCAAGTCAAATATTCACAAGTCACAAGTATGTTGGTCTTGACTCAGTACATTTGCTTCACACATTTGGTCCATCACATCTTCTATTCCTTTCATTTCACATATTCTTTAATGTTCACTTCACTTCATTTCAGTATGTTTTGCTTATGCCCAGTCATATATGTCCACTCTCTATATCTTGTCTCCATATCTCTTTATTTCATTTACATTTCTTATACTACCCTGTTCCATATTATAGTCATCAATCCCCATTGCTTGACTATATAGGTAACACATCATCATGTATACATATGTGTGGCACATGCACATATGGTATGTGTGGTGCATTTGTGTTGATTGTGTGCACATGCATGACATTGCAGATTGGGGTGGGTTACAGGTGCTCTTGGCTTGACCTGCATGTTAGGAACTATACACCGGCATACCCGACTATTCATTTCAGCCCACTCAGTCCAACTCTGCCCTCACTTGCCTATTCAACTATTACGCCCTCAGCCCATAGACTATATGCACCTCGTGTATCTGTCTTGGCATCACATACTCCTGTCAATTCACTCCCCTCATTTACATCACACTCCATATGCTTGCAATTCCATTCTGTCTTTATTTACATTTAATATCCTTTCATTTACTTTCCACTCCACTTTCATTTATTCACAATTCTATTCTGTCTCTTATATCTGATTTGCTATTACATTCCTTAGGATAACTCCGTTGGGAATCAGGTGAGATGTCACCCCCAATGTCACCGAGGAGATCAAGATTTGGGATGTAGTATTTCTGTTCTCACTTTTTACGATCCGAAGCTTTCTTATCTATTATAGGAATCTAGTCAACTCCTAGTAGATTTGAAAGGAGTATAAAGATCTTGTACATTCAATAGTTCAGTCCTCAGTCAGATAATTGACTTTGATTTTGACTAAGCTAATTCTTTCTGTCTCGCTATTCCAAAATTAGGGACCAGTGTGATCTGGTAGGTATAATATACAAGTTGAAGCCGTGCCCTGCTCTGAACCTCGCCATTGTTTATCTTTGGGAGATATTACGTTTATTACAATTACATTATTCCTTCACATTGTAACACTGCACCTGCACCCAAGGACACCTGACCTGGTGACCTGTGTAGGTTGGCCTAACCTGTGCCATTCCCTAATAATAGTCTGTAGACTCATGAAACAAAGCATCTTTATTCTTACAGGTGACACAATTATTTGGCCAAACTGGCCAAGCTATTTGTGCTTCATGTTTTTTTGAAACATGGTGTACCAAGTCACATAACATCTGACCATGGAAGCAAATTCATTTCTCACTTCTTCAGGTCACTCAGTAAAGCTTTAGACCTGCACTTACACTTTACCTCAGGCTATCATCTCAAAGCTAATTGCCAGACCAAACATGTAAATCAAACCCTGGACCAATACCTTCAAGTCTATTGTGACTATCAGCAGGACAGCTGGTCCAAACTGTTATCACCAGCTAAATTTGCTTATAATAACACTCCAAATCCTACTATGGGCATCTCTCCCTTCTTTGCTAACAAGGAATATCACCCAAATATCACTGTGTACTTTGAATGTGATCTTGCTTCTTTCCAAGCATATAATTTTACCATGGACTTAGACCAACTTCATGATGCCTTGAAAGAGCAAATTAGTCACACTCAATCTTAGTATCAATCCTTGGCTGATATCCAAAGGCTCTCTGCTCCTGAGTTTGTAATTAGATCCTCAGCATTCATCAAAGTATAAAGTACAATTCTTCTGCACCACTTGGCCTTCCAAGATACTGACAGAGAAGTATCTTGGCCCCTTCAAGGTCATTACCCAAGCTAGTAGTGACTCTTATACTCTTCAGTTGCCTGACAACTTGTGGGCAGTTCATCTGGTCTTCCATGTCTCAATGCTTGAACCTGCAACTCTCAAATTCTATACCTGAGCAAGTCTAGCCACCTCTTCCACCTGTGGAAATCAATGGCAAAATCAAGTACTAGATAGTTAAGATTCTTAACTCAAAGGTAGACTGACACCAAAGACCCTATAGCCTCCTCTACCTGGTCCATGGGGCTGGTTATGAAGGCACTGATAATGAAATATCTTGGTTACTTGCTACCAAACTTGGTCATACATCTGAGATTGTTATAGAATTTCACTCTGCCTGCCCTACTAAGCCAGGACCTGATCTGAACCTATTCCCATGTTTCTCTACACTTGCATGGTTTCTTTCATTAGCTATTAATGGTCACTCTAAGTTTTTCAGTCTCTCCATTTCTCTCTATATTTGTTTTAACTAAACCAAGACATCCTGATTCCTGGCATGTCTCACTTGTCTTTGTTCTTCTACTCTGTTTCTCTCTCAGTCTTTTCTTTTGGTCTCACTTTGGTTTGTTCAGTTTTATCTGAAATTTATTCAAAAAACAAAAAGAAAAAAATTTATACAAAAATTCTATCTATTTCTCCTCTGTGTTATGGTGTTAAGTCCGCGTGTCAGGCGCTTAGCTAGTACTTCCAAAAAGGTTATCCAGGTTAGCGTGAAGGTCCGTAATGGGGCCGAGGACCGAAGACGGACTACGGACGGAGGCGGAAGCGCTGGGAGCTTAGGGTAGGTCGCGGATTGGTTTTATCCGGTCACTGAAGTGTTCGAGGTCGAAGGGACTTGGCTTCAACTTATGTGTTACGCCCTCCTCGATCGTCTGTCCCTAATTTCGGAAGGAGATGGGAGTTTACCGGAAATGAATCGGAAACTAGGTGGTAGACTAAGTCGATATTTGTACTAGCGAACAGTCCAGTCGACTGGGAGACTATATACATGCGACTATCCTTGTACTATCTTTGCCGGTCATAAAACAAGGAGAAAGGGAGTACAAGGGGTCAATAGGAAAGAAGAATAAGGGAGTAAGGTATGCGATAGACTGGCGCATCGGTTATCAAGATGCGGAACCTTGGTCACGGGAATCGGGATCGGACTAGCGGGGACTTGGATGGACGTCGCGGGAACAGGAACCACGGAAGGTGATCGTTTGTCCTTCGGAGGTCAGGGAGGTTTCAGAAATGGGGGTAGGTGGTTGTGGGGGTTGGTATGGGTTTGTTGGGGGCATGGGACGTAACAGTACCCCCCCATTAGGACTGAGCCCTCGAGGTCCTTGGCTGTCAAATGATGTACGGGATGGTCAAGACTGGTCGCTTGGCCTTCCTGGGCCTGGCTTGAGCGGATAGGCACGGTAAAAGTCCAAAACTACCTCCCTTGCGTGGTTCAGCTCTGTGGCAGGGAGCCAGGAGGTCTCTTCTTCTGTTCCTTCATAACCAGCCCATCTGACTAGGTATCGGAGTTGGCAGCCATGACGACAATCGATCTTTGAGTCTAGGATTTCCGCTATTTTGTATTCGGGTTCCCCATTGATTTCTATTGGCGGCTGTGGTGGTGGTATCGTGCGGTTGGGAAAGGTGTTGGGGGTTGAAGGCTCCAGCATTGAGACATGGAAGACGGGGTGGATCGACCTCATGTTTTTTGGAAGGCGAAGGGTGTAGGATACCGGTCCTACTCGAGCTATGACCTCGTAGGGTCCGAGGTATTTCTTGGACAGTTTCCAGGATGATCTTGTGGTCCGGATGTTGTCCGATTTGAGGAAGACTTTGTCTCCGACCTTGACCTCCGGTCCTTGGGAACGGTGTTGGTCTGCGGAGGCGGCGTAGCATTGTTGGGCCATGGATATGTTTCTGCGGAGCTCCTGGTGTAGTTCATCTAGGTCCACTGCAAAGTCGTGCACCCTTGAGGAGGCCAGGTCTCGCTCGGGGTGGAAAGTGATGTCCGGGTGGTATCCTTTGTTGGCGAAGAAGGGTGAAATTCCGGTTGTTGCGTTGGGGGCGTTGTTGTAGGTGAACTCCGCGATTGGGAGGAGGTCTGCCCAGTTGTCCTGCTGGTAATTGCAGTAGACTCGGAGGTATTGTTCCAACGTTTGGTTCATCCATTTGGTTTGTCCATCGCCTTCTGGATGGTATCCGGAAGTGAAGTGTAGTTTCATGTCTAGGGCCTTCCCCAGGGACCTGAAGAAGGAGGACACGAATTCTGTTCCGCGGTCCGAGGTAACATGCGATGGGACCCCGTGTTTTGAAAATACGTGGAGCACGAACAATTTGGCTAGGAGGGGGGATGTGATGGTGTCGTGGGTCGGGATGAAGATGGATTGTTTGGTGAGTCGATCTACGATGATGAGGATGGAGTCGTAGCTGGCCGACGGGGGTAGTTTCTCGATGAAATCCACTGATATGGAGTTCCACGGGCATATGGGGACCGGTAGCTGTCTCAGGAGGCCATATGGTCGGTGTCTTTGTATCTTGGCATGCATGCAGGTTGTGCAGGACTTGATGTAGGACTTCACGGTTTTTCGGAGTCCGGGCCACGTATACTCTCTCCTGATGAGGTCAAGTGTCCGATTTTGTCCGAAGTGTCTGGAGACGGGTTGGTCGTGTTTGTCTTGTAGGATTCGTAGGCGGAGGTCGTTGCTGTCCGGGACGTAGATATGCTGGTCGAGGAGGAGGAGGTTGTCTGGTGTGGCCGACCATTTTCCGTTGGGGTTGTCGAGTTTTTCCGAGGTTTCTGGATCGTTTCGGATTGCTGCGCAGATGTTGTTGTGGAGTCGTTCTGTGTCCATTATTGCGGCCGCTCGTAGTGACAGGAAGTATAGTGCCATGGCCCGTAGGGAGGCGGATAGCTGCTCTGTGGAGAAAACGGGTCGGAGGTTGTGAGGGTTGATTGTGACGTAGTTGTTCCCTCCCTCTCTGGGGTAGACGTCCCATCGTCGGGTTAGTGCGTCCGGTTTGGCTCCGAGGTGTCCCGGGCGGAAACGGATGGTCATGTTGAATTGTGAAAGGTACTCCGACCATCGGACTTGTCGGCGGGTGAGAAGTTTGGTCGTCGAGAAGTATTCCAGGTTTTTGTGGTCCGTTACAACGTCGATGGGGTGGGGTGCACCTTCCAGGTAATGTCACCAGGTTTTGAAGGCCTCGAAGATGGCGAGTAGCTCCTTATCATGTACATCATAGTTTAGTTCTGGGGGTGAAAATGTCCGGGAGTGGAAGGTGATCGGGTGTATCTCATTGTCTGTGGGGGAGATTATGGATAAGATGGCCGCCAGGGCGTAGTCGGAGGCATCCGTTTCAACAACGAGTTGGGAGCCGGGGGTCCATTGGCTCAACACCGGGGCTGTGGTGAAGGCCTTTTTGAGGGTTTCGAAGGATGTCCTGCAGTCTTCGGAGAAGTTCCAAGGTGTATCCTTTTGTGTCAAACGGGTTAGCAGGATCGTGATGTCGGAGTAGTTGAAAATGAATCGTCAATAGAAGTTTGCGAATCCAAGGAAGGACTGGACGTCCTTGACTTTGCGTGGTTCGGGCCAGTCCTGGATCACCTTGACCTTGTCGTTGGCCATGGTGAGGCCGTTCGGAGACAGGATGTATCCCAGGTATTCCACTGTGTCGGCGTGGAATTGGCATTTGTCCGCGCGGGCATACAGGTGGTTCGTTCGGAGTCGTTTTAGGACTATGCGTACATGTTTCTTGTGTTCTTCCAGGTTGTTGGAGTATATCAGGATGTCATCTAGGTAGACCAGTACCGATACGTCAAAGAGGTCGGAGAAGATGTCGTTCATGAGGCGTTGAAAGGCGGCTGGGGAGTTGCTTAATCCGAAAGGCATAACACGCCATTCGAAGGATCCATAGCGGGTGCGGAAGGCGGTTTTCCACTCGTCACCTTCTCGGATGCGGACGAGGTGATACGCGTGTCGTAGGTCTATTTTAGTGAAGATTATAGCCTTACGGGGGCTGTTGAGTAGGTCAGAGATGCGGGGCAGCAGGTACCGGTCCTTTTTTGTGATTTTGTTGAGTCCTCTAAAGTCGACGCATAATCGTAGGGAACCGTCCTTCTTTCGGGCGAACAGGACGGGTGCCCCGCCAGGTGAGCGGGATGGGCGGATGAAGCCCATGGATATGTGTTCGTCCAAGAATTCTCGTAGCGATTTCAGCTCGCTTTCTGACAAGGAGTAGATGGGGCCGAAGGGGGGTGAGGCTCCTTCCTCTAAGTCTATCTTTAGGTCGTAGGGTCGGTGTGGGGCCAGGGTGTTGGCACACTTTTTGCTAAAGATGTCCCGAAATTCGTGGTATTTGTCCGGGACATTGGATAGGTCTACGGGGCCGTCCTTGATTTTGTCGAGGTCGGAGAGTAGTAGTTGAAAGGTCTGGGTACCCTCCATCTTCGAGATACGGGCGAACGCTGCTGCGTTGATCAATGCCACCTTGGGGGCGCAATGAGTGGTTTTCTCGGGGGGTCAGGTGAATGACGAGAGGGGGCTATAGGTTCGGGTGGTTTCACGGAGTCGGTCGGTGGCGGGGGCCTGAAGGATATGTCGCCCAAAACCCAGTCAATCGTTGGATTAAAGCGGGTGAGCCAGTTATGTCCCAAGACCACTGAGCAGCTCGAGTCTAGCGGAGTTACGAAAAAGGTCACGGAGTGTCGTTCCTCTTGAGGGAAGCGAACTGGAAGTTCGATGGTCTTGCGAATGGAGGAGTTGGAGGTCCCGTCGAAAAGTCTTAGCGGAATGGGCGTGATGTCTTGGCACTGAAGGTTGTATCTAGATGCTAGTCCTGAATCCAGGAAGCAGTGTGTCGATCCTGAGTCAACGAGCATGTTCAGGTGTTGTCCTGGTAGGGAGTCAGAGGTTAGGCGAATGGTCAGTGCATTTGGGCTTGAGAGGGTGGATGCGTTGAGTCGGAGTATGACGGGAGTGTCGACGGCTTCAGAACGTTCCTTCGTCCGTGCCAGGGTTATTACTGCCAAGTCGGTGCTCTCCTTCTTGGGGCATTTTCTGGCCCTGTGGCCTGCTTTGCTGCAGAATAAGCAGAGGTCTTGCCTGAAACAGTGTTGTCATTCCAGGGGCATGAGTTTCCCATTCTTGTCAAGTTTGGGCGTCCGTTGGTGGTCGAGTGTCCGGGTGAGTTCCTTGGTGACTTCCGATTTTCGTTCCCAATATCGTGCGTCGATGGATCGGGACAGGAGGTGAAGTTCCGGCAGGGAGGATGGTTTCCCTATTCTTGCTATTTCGTCCTTAATTCTCCTGGGGAGCCCCTTATAGTATTGATGGCGAAGGGCAGAGTCGTCCCAATGGGTACAGGTGGCGAGGCAGTTGAACTCAACCATATATTCCGTGACGTGTTGGTCGCTACACATGTGGAGTTTCTCGAGGTCCAGTTCTGCCTCGCCTTCTGGGTCATGGGGGCCAAAATGTGTTTTGAGTTCGGAAGTGAATTCGTCATAGTCGTGGAGCCAGAGGGGTTCGTCATGGGCGGTGAAGGTGGGTTTGAAGTAGTCCAGGGTGGTTCCGGTTAAATACAATAGCACATAGGTTACTTTAGTGCTACTGGTGTTGAAGGTTTCTGGGTCATCCCGAAAAATTAGGTTGCACTGTACGAGGAAGGTTTGTAATTTTCTGGGGTTGGAACCGTCGAAGGGGTCTGGGCTTCGAATTTGTGTGGGAGGTCTCGATTTCTTGGAGGTAGCTAGGCTGTTTGCTAGCGTAGTGATGGCTTTGGCGATATTTGTCATGTTTCCCAGTGGTACGGAGGCGCTCTTCGAGAGTGGTGCCCATAGAAAGAGGGGTCTTGTGCATGCTCATAAAAATCTTGCTCGTGCCTTATTTTTCATGACGATCAGGAGTGTGAGTACGAATATACTGTTAAGTCTGCGTGTTAGGCGCTTAGCTAGTACTTCCGAAAGGGTTATCCGGGTTAGCGTGAAGGTCCGTAACGGGGCCGAGGACCGAAGACAGAAGTCAGACGGACTACGGACGGAGGCGGAAGCGCTGGGAGCTTAGGGTAGGTTGCGGATTGGTTCTATCCGGTCACTGAAGTGTTCGAGGTCGAAGGGACTTGGCTTCAACTTATGTGTTGCGCCCTCCTCGATCGTCTGTCTCTAATTTCAGAAGGAGATGGGAGTTTACCGGAAATGAATCAGAAACTAGGTGGTAGACTAAGTCGATATTTGTACTAGCGAACAGTCCAGTCGACTGGGAGACTATATACATGCGACTATCCTTGTACTATCTTTGCCGGTCATAAAACAAGGAGAAAGAGAGTACAAGGGGTCAATAGGAAAGAAGAATAAGGGAGTAAGGTACGCGATAGACTGGCACGTTGGTTATCAAGATGCGGAACCTTGGTCACGGGAATCGGGATCGGACTAGTGGGGACTTGGACAGACGTCGCGGGAACGGGAACCACAGAAGGTAATCGTTCGTCCTTTGGAGGTCGGGGAGGTTTTGGAAATGGGGGTAGGTGGTTGTGGGGGTTGGTATGGGTTTGTTGGGGGCATGGGATGTAACATATGGCTCGTATCCTCCAATAAAACCATTTCAGTATCTGCAACCACCTGTACCCTTTCCAGGAGTTTTCCACCCACAAAATCTGGAACAGGGCTCTCAACTGCCTTCCCATATTTTCTGTCACAACATTTTGAAGTTCTGTAATCCCAACCCCACACGATTCCATGACCAAGGTTCTACTCTGGTAATAAGCATCTCGCAAGATCAACACATACCTCACTCCCTTGTTCTCACTTTTCTATTAACCTCTTGTATTCTCTTCTCCCCTTGTCTTTTAACCAGACAGTAGATAATACAAGGAGTAGCTACATGTGTATAACCCCCAGTTGACTGGACTATTTGCCAGTACGAATATCGACTTAATTTGCATCCTAAGTTCCGACTTAGTTCTATTCTTTTCTGACTTAGTCTCTTGTGCATTTCTGACTTTCCAGAATTAAAGGCAGATGATTGAGGAGGGGACAACACATAAGTTGAAGCCAAGTCTCTCCGACTTTGAACACCTGAATGACTAGTTGTACCAACCAGATTCCATGATGACCCCCACCCTAAGTCCCTGGTGCTTCTCATCCACTTCTCATCCTTTCCACTCTATCCTTGATCTGGACCTCTGACCCCCATGCCCTTGGAATATTGACCCCTGTTAAGTCCGCGTGTCGGCGCTGAGCTGAGGACTTCCGGAGGGGTTTCAGGGGGTTCCGAGAAGGTTCCGAGGGAGAGGTTGTATTCCGAAGGAGGGGGGGTGAGGGTCCGGACCGGTTGGAATCGGAGTAGTCGGAAGTCGGGAACGCCGGGGGTCTTGGTACGGTTCGCGGTCTAGGGTGATATGAGTGGTTCAAGGTCGTAGGGACTTGGCTTCAACTTATGTGTTGCACCCTCCTCGATCGTCTGTCCCTAATTTCGGAAAGTCGGAGAGTGTACCGGAAATTAATCGGAAACTGTGACGCAGATTAAGTCGATATTCGTACTAGCGGACAGTCCAGTCGACTGGCAGACTATATACATGTGACTATCCTTGTACTATCTTTGCCGGTCATAAAACAAGGAGAAGGAGAGTACAAGGGGTCAATATAAAGGAGAGAACAAGGGAGTGAGGTACGCGATGGTCCTGCGCGTCGGTTATCAAGGTAACGGAACCTTGACTTCGGAGTCTTCGGAGGTTCGGGATCGCGGAACCTCGGAATGTATGTCGGACATCCGGAAATCGGTTATTCAGGCTTGGGTCGATCGGAAAGGTTCCAGAAACGGTGTGGGTGGTTGTGGTGTTCCATGTGGTTTTATTTGGCTGCATGGGTCATAACAACCCCCCTTACAGTATCCTTCAGAAACCTATGGAATCCTTCTGGTAGTGTTATATCAAGTGTCTGACACACAGACTTAACACTCTGTCTCCTTCAGTGTTTCTTCTATCTCCTCATCCACCTCTTTCTCCTCTTATTCTTTCTCTTTCTCCTCCTCACTTCCTTCCTCTTCATTCACATCTATCTCCTCCTCTGACCTGGACCAAACTAAGCCTCTACTCAAGGCCTTTACCAAACCCCTCTCCTACTCCTCTCACCTGGCAATGTGACATGTGTCTTTGGCCATCAAGGCCTGAAGTTACACCTGGTGCATGAGCAAGTGGGCCATCAATTTGTTTGTGGCCACACTGTGTGCATACAGCTGGTTGCTTGCTTCAATAGTAGCCATGTGTCAAACCACAGCTGATGTTCCTGGCTGTAAGACTTGGACCACCACTGGTCCCACACTCAGTCACACCCTAACTGTCAAGTCCACGTACCGAGACCCATCCACTGGCAGTGCCGACCGAGCAATCATCCTATATCCACGACCAAGTGCCCGCATCACATGTATAACACTTGGTGTGCTGGTCCCAGCTTGACACATCCGCCATCCACACTCCTCGGTCCGTTTCACCTCGGGACTCCCTGTCCTTGTATTATCCTCGGACACGACCCCATTGTTTTATACTCAGCCACTCCCTATTGTCCCATCTTGAGTCACAATCCTATTATCCTGTCTTTTATTGTTCTATCCCCGCTTTTCATTCCTTGTTCTAATTTTGTTTGTTGTGGACAATAACCACATGCTCTGCATACCTTGTTGTCCCACATTCTTTATTCCACATGTCGCTTCTTAACCTATATAAGTAGGACATGCATGTACATATTTCCTCATTCTGAGTATCGACTAGGCTTAGGCCCTTCTACCTTCTTCTCTTCTGCTAAGTCCTTGACTCAGGCCGGCATCCTCAGCATCCCCCCGAGTATCTGTCTGTTGCAAATACAGTGGCACGCACGGCAAGTAGGGCGCAATGCACGAGTATGTTGAAGCCAACGCCACTACTCTTGGCCTGCAGGACTTGGCCATAGTCCGCCCGACCTTTCGACAACACCCCTCGGCAGTACTGAAGTCCGTCAGTAACTGACGCTTGACACTAACCACCTTAGCCTTCTTTGTGGGCCACTCCATTTCCTCACCCTCCTCCTTGTTAGTATCTATCAGGATGTCAGGACATCACTTCCATCCCATGGACAAATTGCATTTCACCTTCCACTACTTATACAGAGTGTAAGCAGCACCCAGCTCTGGGAGCATGTGCCAGAGATGCAGAGGCACATGCATGTTGCATGGGGGCCCCTTGGTAGGCAACTAAGTCTCAGTCGCCTTGCCTTGCCTTTAGGCTTTCAACTAAAAATCAGTCAAAAAATAATAAAAACAAAAAGAATAACACACCTTGGCCCCCTTTGGCCTTGGTGCCTCCACACTCATCCCTGGGCCAGTAGTAGGCCCAGCCTCTACATTGCCACCTCACTTTAGCAGGTTCATTTTCACCCATGTTTGTTGATCAATGTGAGGTTTTTGAATGCATTGGTCCTTTGATCTTTGGCAGCTTTGTCTGCTACCTTGGTCATCGCCAGGACCAAGGTATCACAGGTTGCTCTAGCTATTGTTTCAGTGGCCTGCTGGACCGCTGCTGCTTTTGCCTGGCTACCCACTTAATCAAAGGACTGTTACTCACTTCCACTTATATCTGCCCTCTTAGACTCTCCAAAGAAGGCTTGCATTTACATGAAAATTGACCTCAGACATACTTACTACCTTGTTTGAATTGCTGCCGGGGACAATGGAAGACAGCCTTCAGCAGTTCTGCACCTCCTGCAGGTGGTTCTGTGCCTTCTGTAGGAGTTCTGTGCCTCCTGCAGGCAGTTCTACTCAGCTAGAGCAGCTGCCAGTTGCCTAAGCACTGAGCTCACTTGCTCAGGTACTTGGATGACAACCATCCCCATACAAGGCCATGCCATTTTGTTAAGGATTGAAATGTAGTCACTATAGTCCTAATTGTAAAGCTCCTATGAAATTTTATACATTTATGTCCATTTTCTCCTTGGAATCATTATCTTTGGAATCTACCTCATGAATCTTAGTGTCACCATAGTTTGTCCTTTGTGCCAAAGGTAGGTTAGACACCGGTCCTTTGTAATGTGTCCTACCGCCGAGGAAATACCAGACTCTGCATGCAGAAAAATGTCAAATATCAGCCAGATGTGTGATATCGTAAGGACTCAACAGGCTCAGTACAACGACACCTATAGTGATTACACTGGCATAATTCATATTCTATTGAAGATATCATCAACGATATATAAAATTGGTTTTTGTGGATTCCTTACCAGGGAGGTGACAGGAACTATATTCGGGAATGAGAAAATGACGCAAACAAAGCTGTCCCAAGGGTGGACGATTACATATAAGTGTATGTGTACGAATCAATGCGCTTACCAAACCCAACTGTGTAACAACGTCAGTGGCTGAGTAACAACGCCGAGTGATCATTAATCTTACGAGCAACAAGTTATGTTCGCTGCCCAGCCAAGGAGACCATCACCCATGTAGA
>QLPI01002235.1:0-22782 GCA_003314275.1 Chroogomphus rutilus | reverse complement strand
TGGTGGTGGTGAGCAAGGACTGTGGAAAGAGAAACTGTTTGGCTTGAGCAGAGGTAATGGCTCATTGCAAACAGATGAGAAATTACAAAGCATATGTAACTAATGTGATATGGCAACCAATGCACAGATGCTGATCAAATTATTCCAACACACCTCCTTGAGCAGCATCAACTCTCCATGCACCTCCTGAAATCCAAACCCCTAAACCCCTATCCCAGATCTCCAGATCCTACACTGATTCACGGTGTGGGAGGTGGATCCACTTCTGAGTTCCATTACATATCCATATCCAGGGTTCCTTAAGTAGAGTAGAATGGAAGTTCTCTCGGTGGTGGGAAAAAACAGGCTTTTGGTAGGTCTGGCATACTTTCACTAGGTATGCCTTCTTGGTCAAATATAACAGGCTTTTGATAGGCCTGGCACACTTTCAGTAGGGATGGCTTTCGGTTGAATGTCACAGGCTTTTGTTAGGCCTGTTTGTACATGCTTTCGGTAGGCTCAACTTTGAGTGGGTTTGGGCATTAGAGTTTCTGCAGTTCCTATCAGCACCTGCACTGGTTAATGGGAGCAACCCATGATCTGTTTGTGTTGAAATTTTGGTGGTGCTGAGCAGGGACTGTGGAAAGAGCAACTAGATGAGGAATTACAAAGCATGTGTGACTAATGTGATATGGCTTATTCCAACACATATAGCCTACTTCAGAAATGTTGACTGGATGAGGATTCTATAGTGAAAACCCTTTGTCGGATAGCATATTTTGAGCGTAAATCTCATTGGCTGACATTGGACGACTTGTGTGCCGCAGGAGTCCATAGTCCAGACGCATTTTATGGAGGGCCGGTCATGCGGGCGTAAAGAGAACTGCACGTACTCAGTCAGTCATATTGTAGCCATTCTGTCTGAAAATAACAGTAGAACCTCTTCAACTCAATATACAGTCCCTAGTCATAAACAAAAAAAAAACATGTAACATTGTTGTTAAAAAGGGATAACGCTTGACCCAATCTCCATTCCCATCTATCCCCGCAAAACCTCCATTAGGGAATAGGGAATGCCTTTCATAAGGAGAGGAATGAGATGGCCCGATCCATGTAGCTAGGCATGGCCGTCTTCCCACCTCTCCCGTTCACTCATCCTTGCCTTTCCTCGTCATTTTCCCCTGTCCTACTTTCATCTTTATCACCGTCATTCCTCCCCCTCCCAATCACCTATCTTGGATTTAGGACGCAAATTTTGAAACATGTCGTACACCATCGCCCTCACCCAATTACCCGTTCATTTTACCGTATATTAATACAATTAATAACACCCACTCCAGCACTCAAATCCATCCAATCAATAAACGGACGCCTGTTCTAAACTAGCTAACTATGATGATATTTCTGACTCAACATGATACAAAAATGTCGAAATAACTATACAACTCTAATTGGTCAATACTAAGTAACCATGTACACAAAAAAAACAAAAACAAAAACAAAAACAGCGTACTGCTCCCAGTTCAGATTTCAAAATACCATGATACTATATATATTCATATATACCTATAATCAACAAGACAGAGCAGCAATAGCTGTCACAAAAAAAACGGGAGGGACGATTCAACTTTTTTAAAAAAATGTCACACGCCATACCGGCGCACCCACCCACTCATAGTACTGTTGTTGTCCTGCCCCTACACCGGCATCACGTTCTCCTCCTCCTCCTGGAGGACTCTGTGGACACCCCCTATTATCCCATCCATCACGCCATCGTCGTCCTCGTGTTTCCCGATCCCGATGTCCCCAAATTCAAGTGCGCCTGCTCCAAATTCAAGCTCTTCCTCCTCTCCTAGACCCGCCACCGCCACGGGAGAGTCCTCGGGCTCATGCTTTTCCTTTTTCGGCACCCGATGCTCCAGGTCGTCGAGAGAGCGCTGTCGTTTGAAGATCCGGAGGGAAGCGTGCGGGCAGGGGCGGGGCTGGTGTTGGGACTGGTGTTGGGGCTGATGTTGGGGCTGGTGTTGAGAGTGAAACTGGGACTGGAGTTGCGACTGGATCTGGCCTTGTGGCTGGGACGGGAACTGGGCTTGCGGCTGGGACTGGACCTGGACTTGTGGCTGAATCTGTGTCTGAACCTGCGACTGAAACTGAACCTGCGGATGAAACTGCAGTCGAGCAGCAACAGACGGACGCGGGGGAACACGAAAATACTTGTCAATAGGCGGACGATGCGGGACAGGGGTGGGTGTCGACGCGAGGAGGGCTTCGATGGAGAGCGGGAGGGGCGTGGAGGATTTAGACGTGGAGGGGCGGTGGGGCTGTCTTTTGTACTGCGGGTGTGATGAAAAAAATCAGATAATTGAATAAATGAATAAAATGGACATAATAAGATTAATAAATTAAAGGCGTAGAGGTGAGAGCGGGGGAAGGAGGCTTGGGGATTAGGAGAGGGAGAGAGAAGACAGTTGCAGCAGAAGAGGGGGAGAAAGCAGAGCTGTATGAAGGGTGAAAGGAGGGAGGATTTATGAGGGAGAAAAACGGAGACGGGGAGAAGGAGAAGGAGAAGAAACGGCAAAGAAACGGCAAAGAAGAGAAGAAGAGAAGTAAAAAAAAAAAACAGAACCAACACTAACCATCTCCAACTCAGGCTTCCCCCGCCACTTGGCAACCGCCTCGCAGAACCGCAATGCAGCACGCTCCACGGGCTCAGCCGGGTACTTTTCTGAGAGCTGCGTAAAGTGCGTGGCGAGGTCCGGCGTGGTGTGCGCGACGGTGAGGAACTATGTGACGCAACGGATGGTGTGAGGAAACATATGGCGCGACAGACGGTCGAGGGAATATATGACGCGACGGATGGTGTGAGGAAACATGTGGCGTACAGAAGGTTGAGGAAATATATAACGCGATGCAACGGGCGGTTGAGAGAACATCACACAACGGTGAACAAATATGAAAAAAGGCAAAAAAAAACAGTGTGCATGCGTCAGCTCGCTGTTTTTTTTTCCTGAACTCATATCGACCCACCTCAGATAACCGCTCCTCCATCTCCACAGCATATTCATCCTCCGCGCTCCGCACATTCTTATCCCTGCTCCCCGGCGCCAGCACGTCCTGCACGAGCCCGCCGAACAGCACCTTGCCCGCATCAAGCAGCCGCGGCATCTCGTCCGGCTCCAGGTCATCCACGTACTCTTCAGAGTCTGCCGCCGCCGGAGATGATGGAACGTCCTGTGCGACCACGCTGGCACTTGCACTTGCACCCACACTCCCAACCACTCCACTCGCACCTGCCCCCGCACCAGCACCCATACCCCTCCTCATCCCAATTCCCTTAATCCCCAACCCAACACCAAGTAACACCTCCACATACTCCGCGCCCTTCCACCCCCCGGCAACATACCCCTCCAACACAGCACGCGTCAACAACCCGCACAGCAGCGCAAACCACGCGCGCGTCGGCTGCGCAGGTGCACCCTTCAGAGCACCCGCGAGACCCAGCGGGGACTCGGACCCAGCCCTCAGTGCCCCTGCGAGACCCAGCGAAGACTCGGACCTAGAATCGGCCCTCGGTGCGCTCGCGAGACCCAGCGGGGATTTGGACCCAGGCCCGGACACCTCGAGAGGACGCCCGTGTGCATGTGCATCGGACGCGTCGGGTTTGGTGTCCCTATCTCTGTTGTTGTTGGTGTTGTTATTGTTTCTGTTATCGTTGCTGTTGTTATTATTGTTATTATTACTGCTATTAGTCTCCTGCTTGACATCTTTCGTCTCCGGCTCCTCCCCCCGTGCCTCGCGGCCAAGCTCCATCGCAACAAGAGCACTCAAGCGCAGAAACCTCGGAATAAGCTCAGTAAGCACGCTGCCAGAGTGATGGCTTGCGCCCCCATAGTACGAGGGCGGCGCCCGTTGCTTTTTTAGTAACCCTGCGCCAATGCGCGCGGACGCTCCGCCGCGGCATGCTGTTCTAGCGGATGACGTGCAGATCCTGCACTGCTCGCGCAAATGTCGTGGGCAGAGCAGTTTTAGTTTTTTGAGCGGGTAGGATGGGGGAAGGGCCGGTGGGCGTACGCTGGCGCTTGTGCTTGTGCTGGCGCTTGTGCTTGTACTGGCGCTTGTGCTTGTACTGGCGCTAGTACTTGTACTGGCGCTAGTGCTGGCGTAGCTATACATCGGCACGTTGGTGCGAAAAGTTGGCGTGTTTGACGACGCGGTGGAGGAAGAGGGTCTTGCATAGCATCCAGTCATGAACAGCTCCTTAGCGCGCCCCCGCGCGCGTTTCGCGAGTCCGGGGTTCGAAGAGGCGATTGGGGAGAACTTGTCAGACTGGTTCTTCTGCGGAATACGACCCCACGAGGACGGGTAGCGTGGGAGGGTGTGCGATGTGGGCGAGTGTGTTTTACCGCGATCGGGATCCTTGTCGTGCGCGGGCGAAGCGGGAGCCTAGAGCGTGATCGAAAAGAACGTCAGATGGAGACTGTGGGTGGACGACGAGAACACATTACGGTGGGACGCGTCCACGAGAACAAGGGTGGTGGGGGACGCTGCGACTGCTGTGTCGACTGGGTGCTCTCCGTCGAGGCTTTGCCGACACCCGAAGCCGTCCTACTCACGGGACTTTGTGTCGCAGCAGCACCGGCACTAGTAGATGTCAAGGTGTGAAACGACGGCAGAGTTGGCGTTTCGTAGAATTGCTGGCTAGAGATCTCCGCGAGGGCAGTCAACTCTGGAGGGAGCGCATTGGAGGACGGCGGGATCGACGGCGGGGGAAGCGGGGGCAGCGATGCGACGGAACTCTGCCCTGCGGTCGGCTTTGAAGAGTCGGAAGAAGAGCTGGCGCTCCCAGACGAAACGGATTTCCTAGAGGTGACATCGTCAGAAGCGGAGGACAGGTGCTCGCCTGGGGGCGGCTGGCGTTCAAAAAGGTCGTTGACCAACGCCATTAGGGCTAAGCGGAGGCGGAGGCCGTTCGGGAGCATCTGGGACTGGGAGTGACTTCCGGCCTCGCTGGGAAGCGGGGAAGACTGAGTGGACGAGGGGGGCGCGCGGTAATGCTGGCTGCCCGAGTGGGAGCTGTGGAGCGCGTACGGGGGCGGGGAGGGCGAGCGCGGCGGGGACGACGGGGGCTGGGCAAGCATGGCCTGGAGAACCTTTTCAATGCCGGTTGCGCGGGCGGCGAGCAACGGGGCGAGAGAGGGGTCCCGGGGATAGGTGCTTGTGAGGCTTGTTGTGGACGGCTCGTCGCCGTCGGTGTCCGAGCCGGAATTCGGTTCGTGCTCGGTGTCGACTTCCATCTTGTTCTCCTGAGACCGTTTGCGGTGGAGCTGCTTAAAGTGGGTGCCATACATGAGTGCGCGGACACCTTCACCGTCGCTCTCCTTTGCATCTCCGTCGTAGTCGCCCTCATCGTCGCTGCTGGCGAGCTCAACTTCCGGGGGGTCCCCAAAGTCGCTGACGCGACTCGACGAGGATGGAGAAGCGATATAGAACCCGGGTCTCTGGCTCGTGCTTTCCACCTTGATGCCCACCTCGGCGGCGGAGCGGTCGTCGTGCTTGAACCTGACGGCCATGCCGAGCTCGCACCGGCCCTGTGCGAATCGGGTTCTGCCCTGGCGCCATGCGGTGTGATCGAGGATGAGCGTGCGCGTCGTCTTTTCGCGGGGCGGGAGGGAGTGGAGATGGTGAGACTGCGGGTGCGCGGGGGCTACAAAGTGCTTTGCGGGCGGGTTGACGGCTGTGGGCGAGGTGGTGACTGCATTTTGTGACGCGTGAGGTGGCCACGCAGGGATGCAAGAGGCGCTGGTGGATGCCCGTGGCTCAGAACTGGCGGAAATGCTGCTGCACGAAGAGTCCAATGAGAGGCGTGCCAGGGATCAAATGGAGCGGGGTTGCGGAGTGCGAGAAATGCTATGGGAGCGTGGACTCACCCAGAAGTGGACATGCGCAACGGCGAGGGCTGTGAGTAGGCAATGGCAAAGGACGGCCGCGTCCGGTGACGGGCACCTGCTTCCAAGATCAGGCAGAATTCTGGGGGAATAGAGACGACTGACCGGGACTCGCGGGGGAGGGCATGGGGCTCGAGGCGGCTACGGACATGGTGGGGGACGTGAATTAGAGGAGTGGAACGCGGGAGGGGGATAGGTGGGAGAGGGAAACGCTCCGTGCTCGAATTTAAACTATGATGTATGGCGGAGACAAATTCAAGAAATTCCCAGCCCCTGCAGTGGGCGAGAAGCACAGTGATCTAGGCAAGCGCGGCGGGGAACCGCAAGTGAACGCCGAGGGTCAGGTGGGAACGAAGAAAACACGGAGAAACTGACGCGTGAGCATGGCTCAGAGGGAGATCAGCCCCGCCCGGGACAAAACGGCTGCGGCCTACATACCTCACACGTGTGGCCACGGCGTTCCGCATTCCCCCGCCCCTGATCCGCCACTCGTCCCTCGGTCGATCCCGGGTCGTAGCGGAGTTTCCTTGGCGCGCCTACCGTCGCCCATGCCTCCGGTGGCACGACGCGCTCTCTACTGCCCCACCTCCCCACCCCTCCCATCAGCACCCACCATCAGCCCGGCCACGACTCCCACGTATCACAATCCAGCGTCGCCATCGCTGTTCTAGCTCCATTTGTCCACACTGCCCCCGCTGCTGCACGCTGCACAACCTTTTTCCGTAGCACAGCGAGTGAGCCTCCTCGCCGCCACGCTCTCGCGGCGTGTCGCGGAGCATAGGCACATCTCCCAGAGTGCACGGCGTCCTCGTCACGTGAGCGCGTTACCTAGACTGCGCTTCTCCAGACACTGTTCCGCTCACGCATATACACACTCCACGGATAGCCAAGCCTTCTGCCCAGCACGACTGCTGCCCAGTTCCCGGTCTCCGTCTTTCATCATTCATGTGAAATTTGCAGGGATTACATTAAAAGTTGCGTGTTCTGACATAACTTTGCTTTCTGCTTTCGCCAAGCCATCCGTGTCACCATTCGATGTTGGCAGCAGAGCTGATCAGTCAATTTCGACTACTCTCTTGGGTCTCTTTTACTCCCACCGAGTGCCGCGCAAATCCTCGCTCTTGTCTTTGTGTTTCACGTTTCACGTGAGTGAGCTTAGCGTTCAGCTGTTCTGAGTTCTGGAGAACAAACATCCATACTGGGTTAACGGTTTCTGCTCTCCCCGATTTTGCCTGGCTATTTCCAGTTGGCAGTAGGGCCGATCGTTCAGTGTCAACTACCCCTCTTGGGTGTCTGTTACTCCCACCGATGTCCTGCACAAATCCTCGTTCTTGTCTTTGTGTTCCATGTTTCACGTGAGTGAGCTTAGCGTCCAGCTGTTCTGCATTCCCTCCGTTCTTGCGAAGAACTCTCCATGCTGGGTTAACGGTTTTCTTCCCTCCCCTGTTTTCTGTTCTCGTGAAGCAAGTCAGGTGGCCAACTTATGCAATTTGGCTCCTTCCACAACGCCACGATCCGAGCTCGACGGAGAACCCATCTGCTCCGCCGAAGCACCATCGAAGCCGAAGGCGATCCTCTGCTGCACAATTCCTTGTTCTTTGTCTTCGCATCTCGCGTCTCGCGTGAGAGAGCTCAGCTTTTAAGTTAGCGCTTCGGCTGTTCTCAATATTCCCCTGCTTTTTGTTTTGGCGAATACCGGGTATGCAAGGTGAAACAGTGTCTCCTAGGTGAAACGATGTCTGCTATGAAACGATGTCTGCTAGGTGAAATGGTGTCTGCCCTCCCCCGTTTTGTTCCCCCGAAGAAAAGGTCAGATGGGCCAGCCTGTATGTATTCGACTTCTGCCGCAACCTCATGCCACGATCCGAGCTCAACGAGTATTCGCAACCATTGTGTGGCAGAAAGTCAAGCAGTGGTTCCTAGTCACACAGCATTTGACACCCCACATGACTTTGGGATCATAACAACACCCTGACCATATCTCGCTGTGGATTCATCAATCAACGACCGGACCGCTCCGTGTCATGGAAATCAAGGAGACCATTTTTTCTCTCTCTCTTTGAATCCATGATATCTGTATATATCATGCTGTGGTGTTTATTACACAGTGAGCAAGCGGGGTCACGGGGCCCTGTCGAAACCTGCTTGTCTCTTTCACCGCACAGCTTTTTTCTCTTCTCGTTTTGAATGCATGGAATCACATCATGCTGTGGTATTTATTAGACGGTGAGCGAGCGAGGTCATGGGGCTCTGTTGAAACCCGGTTGCGTCTTTTTTTTCTCATTCTACAAAATATGAAACTGTTGATCACGGACAGGACAGGGTGCGTGCATAAATAGATTTATATGAAATAATGATATACCCCTTTTGAACCAGGACCAGGACCAGGACCAGAGGCCAGGTTAAGCTTAGACCCTAGGATAGAGATGTGTTGCTGGTTGCGACGGGAGCATGTACTGTTCGGGATCATGTTCGGGAATATGTGGGTGTGTGGTAAGGGGACCGACTTTTCGGCTAGGGTTACCCACTGATCAGACGAGTTGGTATGTATGTGTTTTAACTTTTTTTTTTTAATTGGGTTTTCGGTTTTGAAAGGTCATCATTTTTGCGTGTAGAGTAATAGAGACGGTTGGGGAGAGTAAAAATGATTTTTGATGAAGACCTCGGCGTACCGCATGCGATTAATTGCAGGGGATGCATATGACATGTGACATACGACATACGAAGATGGAATAAAGCGTGGTCGTGATACAGCCAAGCAATATCACGGTTTCAACTAAGCGATTTCATCCCAGCAGAGGTGAACGGCTGAATATCGGAAAAAATGCGGAGAGATATATTCGTCGAGCGAGTTGGGATTTTAAAGTTATATTCGGCATGCCTGTTTCAAGGGGTGTATTGATGTTTCGGATTGCCGACTTGAGATGGGTGAATCGGAGACGGGGGTTTGATTTTATTTCGCTTTTATTTGCCAGGGCCTAGCATGAGAGGATGAGGGTCAATTTCATGCAATCAGGGAGGGGGGAATGTTGGATGTGAAATGAACCTGTGGAAGATGAATCTGTGTGTGTTGTGTGTGTGTGATAGACCTGAGGGAATATTTTATATTTTATATTTGATTCGATAGTTTTGTGTAGACGAATGGCGTTATTTATTATTGGGAGGGGAGGGGATCTGTCGAGACCATGCAATCGGAAAGGATGGATGTGAAATTTTGATTTTTTTGCGGAATGAACTTTGTGCGGTGTGGTGACGGCGAGAAGATAGAACATGATATTTACCTTTGTGATTGCATGCGCGTTTGTGTGGATGAGTGAGTTGTATTTTGGGGCTGTTCGGCGTAATGTTGGAAATTTATGAGTAAGTGTACGAGTGCGGCTAGTGGCTGAAGGGGCTTGTGGATGGTGAAATACTTTTGGAGGCATGCGATGCGGGGTGTTGTCGGGGTATATGTTCGGAAATTTATCGATTAATTGGGAAATGGAGTACGTCCTGTGAGGGCTTGAGGGTTTCGCTATTGAAGTCACTGGTGGCTGAGTGAAGGATGAATCATATGTTTTAATTGTGACCGGTGGGAGTGTGGAGGTGTGTATGGTGCTAGTATAGGTATGTGACGATATATACCTCGTTCAGCGATTGAGAGGAGAGGATGATCGTACTGCTGCTCGCGTTCGTGCTCCTCGGATATAGGTCTTCGTTAAATCGCAAGTGGGTTATATGTCACGTTTGCTCTCTCTCTTTCAACGGGAAGGATGTACGAGGAGCGGGTCGGACCAAACACGACCAACGCAAAAAATCAAGCAAGAGGAGATGAGCCGAGCACGAGATGAGCCGAGCACGAGCCGAGCCTCACCGACAAGACCGAAGGAGCAGACCACCCCACCTTACCCACAACCTCGCTCACACAGGCACGGAAATGCCCAGAGCCTCGCCCAAGGTGCACAAGGGGAGATAGAGATATAAATGACATGCGGAATCCTCATGTTGACTGGAGATTTGTATGAACGCGTCTTACACTAGGGGTTCGCTTCCAAAAGGCGATAAATTTGCATTTTGGAAAAATGTATAAAAACCATCAAAAATTATGGAAATTTACTTCTAAATAACCGCATTTGGTGATACCAACTTCAGAGCACCTCCCGCATCAAAAGTAAAAAGAGAAAAAGAGAGAAAGAAATTGAGGCCAAACCGAAAAGCAATAAAATGTCAGACCTAAAGTGTGATAACGGGTGTCAGTCGATGCGCGTTTACTACAGGCCGAGTCTGGGCGACACTGTAGACATAAGCTGAGGGGAAGGGGGAAAGGTTGAATTCAGCTAGGAGCTCTAAATGCCAGAAAAATAGATTCCCCGCTCTCTTCGCGTTGATGATGACAATCGGAAGAGCAACATCGCGACGTGCAATTGCAGTGAAGATGTATGAGATATGGTGAGTTATTATGCGGAACGACCGGGACAGACACATGTGGTTGCGTGGCTTGGGTGGTTAGGGGTGGTGGGTAATGTTCGGAAATATAGGGATACTGTATCTTTTGAATATGGGTGGACCGTGAAAATCTACTGCCAGACGTGGTTGCGAGTCGGAGTGATAGCGTGGTGTCCGTGCGAGTGATTTGTGGTGTTGCACTGGACATTGGCTGGCTCAGAAAAAATATTTGGAGGTGGTGGTGGCTGTTGATCGCATTGCTCCTAAAATCGAAACGGCTGCTTGTCGGGGAATACTCCTATCGCTCTTTCCTATTGGTATCTTTTCGGTTTGGGGCCTTCTGTGCGTTGGATTGGCTTTCTGGAATTCAGAAACAAGGTCCTGGTAAACTGCGTTTGAGGCTAGTGACGTTCTTTCAGTTGCATCATAAGACTGTTTATATCTTCTGGTTCTCTGGACTTGAATCATGCTGAATAAACCAGGATTAAGAGAGCGTATGGGATGGATTTCCACTGTTCAGGTAATGGCTCATTTTCGGAAAATGTAGGGAGAATTGTTTTTTGTTTGATTAAGCAACATATGCTCGAGAATTATGATTCCAACTTGAGGGAGATGGCATCATATGCTCATGGATGAATCGGACACAGAGTTTCTGTCATGGCCAGCCTGAGACCACCATGCTTGCAATCGGAGGACAAGGGTATGAAATTGCGGGAAGCATCCTGTATGATAGATGTCGTTTTGCATACGGTTGGGCTACCGGGGGATGCTCGGAAACATAAGGGGTCCTAAGGTTAGTGTCGTGCAGTTGTAGGTTTCACGCGAGGGAGGAAGGGACGTGAGCAAAGTAGATTTCTCATGAAAATTCGATAATTTACCTCGCTCAGTGAGGAGCTGATGATCATGATTGTCGTGCCTTAGGCCTTGGGTCTAGCTCATGGCACGTGGTATCAAGCTTGGCTTGCACTGGACGTTGGCTAGCTCCGAAAAACCTGGAGGTAGGAAAGAGGCCAATTAGGTGGTGGTGGTTGATGGCACTGCTCCTGAAATCGATACTGCAGCTTGTCGGGAATATTGCTATTGATATTTCTTATCGATATCTTTTCGTTTTAGGGCCGTTTGTGTGTTGGATTGGGTTTCTGGAATTCAGAAACAGGAACTTGGTCAACGGCATTTGCGGTTCCTTTAGTTGCATTATGAGACTGTTTTTTCTGAGTCTCTGGATCAGATCGCCTCTTGAATTGTGTTGAATAAACCAGGACAAAAGAGGGGCTGAGATGGACTATTAGTGTTCAGGTAATGGCTCATTTCGGAAAATGTAGGGAGAATTTTTTTAATTAAGCAACATATGCTCGGGAATTAGGATTCCAACTTGAGAGATGGCATCATATCCTCTTGGATGAATCGGACCTAGAGCTTTTGTCAAGGCCAGACTGAGACTACCATGCAATCGGAGAAGGGGTATAAAATCGCAGGAAGCATCTTATATGATAGATGTCATCTTGGCATACGGGAGGCTGTCGGGAGTTGTTCGGAAGTATACGAGCTCGTAAGGTTAGTGTCGTGCAGTCGTAGCTTCACTACAGTGAGGGAAGAAGGGATGTGAGTAAGGTATTGTGGATGCATAATACGATAATTTACCTCGTTCAATGACGAGCTGATGATCATGATCGTGGTGCCTTAGGTCTAGCTTATCTCACGTGGCTATCAAGTTTAACTCCGAAGCGAATAAAAAAAATGGAGATTGAGGGAATGGTGTCTAAATAAAAAACCGCAACACCCACATTTGGTGATGCCTTCACGAGCGCACGTCTGCATCAGAAACGTATTGATGCCACACTGAAAAGCGAATTTTTAACCCGAGTGTGATGAACAGGAATGAGTCACACGCTTCTTATACTCACCAATCTGCTTTACCTCATAATGCATGGGCCGGAGGATCAGCCACAAACTCCAGATGGTCAGTGCGACATTCATTCTCGTCGGTGTTTCTTCCCGATCATTCGGGATGATACATTGTCAGACAGCAGCTGTGGGCTCCCACCATCGGAGTTAGTGTCGTGTATCAAGTATCCATGCAGTGCATAGCCTGAGTGTAGCAATAATGAGCCAAAGGACGGGTGGTCTGTCCCAGAGTAAAGCGGTGATATGCAAGCAAGGCAGGGAGGGGTGTATGAGAATGCAATATTCATTCATTCTGATGATCGAGAGAGCAACCCTGCAGCGTGCAATCGGAGTGAAAATGGAAGGCGGCGTTGTTCAACATGCGGGGGAGACCGTGAGAGACATGGGTTGCGATGGCCTAGCTGGCGTTTGGAGAATGATCAGAAATGTGGAGGTGTTTGGACTCGAACACAGGTCTATCGTGAACTTTACTGTGGAATGCGTTGCGAATCGGAATGTAACGTGTTTCTATGTGACTTTGTGTGATTTGTTGGAAGGGACCGGGTTGATAGTTGCACCTAACATTAGCTAGCCCCGAAAAAAAAAACTTTGGAGGTAGGAAGGCGAGGGAAGGTCACGTAAGTTGATCACTGTTGAACACTGCATTGCTCCTGAATCGAACTCGATAAGGCAGTTTGTCGGGGTATTAATACCACCGATATCTTTGTTAGTTGTTTGAACCTTTTTGGGGCTGTAAATTTCTGGAACTTAGAGACAGGCTTCTGGTCTGATCGACTGCGTAGCGCTACGCTGGTGTAGTAAGTAGTGATGTCCTTTTGAAAACTTTAAGACGCCTTGTGTATGTCTCTTGGGCTTTGGATCAGAATATGACATGCTCTTCTGGCGTGCCCAGTGAGGACCGACTTCGGAGAGTGAGATAAATTGGGTTGTTGAGAAATGTGTATTTGAGTTAGCTGAGGAGTTTAGATTGATATTGATACGACTTTATAGTAATTGTTGTGAACTTGAGGCAGGTCAGGAAATAGACTAACCGATAAATCAGGAAGGACGTCGGTTCACCGGGTAATGCGCCAACCTGTCGGACGCAGAGCGGGGCGAGCGCTTGCATGACTTCATGGCCCCATTCACTATCCGTAGAACAGGTATCCATGGAATCAAGGACAAGATTGAGTCGATGGCAGTTCATGGTGGCGTTAATTTTGAGAGCTTTTTATGATTTTCATTGACATTAGATCAGGGGATCGGCTGTTCATGGGGACAGGCGGAGGTGACTTACATATATACGCATTCCAGAAAGAAAATGGTCTGTTTGAATTTTATATATGTTCTTTTTTTTGAATTGAGTATGGTATCACAGAAGACAAACCGGAGGTCACTCTATTAGAATCAAAGAAAGGCTTTACTCGAAGATCCATCGACCAGCTGGGGTTTATCAAAGACACTAATTCATTGGTAGTTCTCTCTGGTATGTATCACACTTCAGGTCACGCTCATTCTAACTCGAACTTCTTCAGACAGTGCTGTCTCCCTATACGCTCTTCCGGAGTTATCCCAAGTAACACCACTACCTCAGACCCGGAATGCACTCGTTTTTGCTCTCAACACTGCGATTCTACACGTACTCCCTGATGGCGGTGTGATATCTCCTACGCATGCGCCGAGTGATGTGAGGGGAATACCTACCATTGTCACCCATCTTGCTGTGGGGTGTAAAAAGAAGGTAGTCGTTTTCACTTGGAGAGACGGGGAAGCGCAGGATCCCAAAGTGAGTGCTGGTGTCTAAGCTCTGTTGATATGGACCCACTCTCCCTGTCACAGGAGATGACACTGCCGCATAGTCCTCGCGCTATTGCGTTTCTCAATTCAGGTGTCGCATGCCTCGCCTACACGCAGACCGAGCATGTTCTTCTGTCCTTGGACGCTATGACATTGTCCGATATCATATTTCCAAATACTACCAACGTGGCTGCCACAGGGCTGGGAATGGGAATGGGAATGGGGGCATTCACGGGTCTGGGTGGATACATGACACTTGGACTTGGTGCGAAAGAAAAGAAGCCGTCTGTGGTTAAGATAGAGGAAGGAGAGGTATTAATACCCAAAGACAGTGAGCGGATATGTTACTTTAATGACTGCCTTGCAGATGGCGCTATTTCTATTTCAGATTCGGGCATATTTATCGGCCCAGACGGAAAACCGACCCGCCCATTGGGAATTGATTGGCATGCTATTCCAGAAGAAAATGGTTAGTTCACTTCCCCAGCTCACGATAATGTTTAGAAAAACAAAATTCATTGTAGTATTCATTAAACCATACGTCCTCTCACTCCTTCCCCCTGGTATCATTCCGATCAAGACATCTTCTGCATCAGTACCACTCACACCCAGCCAATCATCTATCCTCCAAATTACTTCCACCATCTCCCTCCTGCCAGTCCAATCACTCATACCGCCTTATGTTGATGATAACTCAGACTCGCTGAGTCGACCCCCATATATTTCCCGTCTCCTAACGACATCTTCTCAGAATAAGGCGCCGTTATTCTTGATCACGACCCCCGCGGATAGGGCTACTGCTTCGTCAGATGGAAGTGTCCTCTGGATGCTTGGTATGCAGTCTTGGGGAAAACAGGTCGACGAACTCGTAGCTTCTGGATCCTATGTAGAGGCGTTGGCATTGCTTGACACCATGGATCAAGTAATGATGCCAGATAAGGCACGTTTAACAATTGTTATTTATTTATTGATAGTCACACCCCTTTCACTTTCAGGAGCGACGATTGACACATATCAGAACTCTGCATGCCGTTTCTTTGTTTTCTGAGGGAAATTTCGACGATGCTATTAACACTTTCATCGAGTTGGACATCAATCCGGCCAAGGTCGTGGCATTGTACCCAGATTCCATTGCGGGAAGACTCTCGACTCCACGGGACAAATGGTTTGAGCTTCATGGAGGTCTACCGCCACCGGAATTTGTTCAGACAGAGTCAGATGGCGTGATCTCACCTCGAGAAGCTTCGACCGTTGCTCTGGTCGAGTCACAAGAGCAGCCAGGCGGTTCTCAGGCACAGATTACGTCGGGTAACTTTAAGGGCAAGTTGAAGGCTGGCTTTGATAGATTTATTCCTACCGGAGGAGTCCAGAAAGAAGATGATACTGTGTCTTTGAGTGGCAGGGGTAGAGACAAGCCTCCAGGTGTGCTGTCCTTGTGGCTTTACGATGGCTACGAGAGATAACGTCTAATTCTAAGTGGACGACTTCCACCGCTCTGTTGAGACTCTTTTGCGTTACCTTGGAGATCGTCGGCCTAAGCTATGGGGTGCCCTCTCGGCTCTACATATATCTCCGTCACAAGCATCTGCGCATGCTTCCTTGTCGGCAACATCCACAGCTGAGCTCATAGATATGCCCAACGCACCTCCCTCCGCTTTAATCCCGAGCCAGCTAGTACGTTTCGCGCAAGTTGTAGATACGGCATTTTTCAAGTCCTATTTAACAATACGGCCAAGTTTGCTGGGGCCATTATGTCGAATTTCTAACTGGTGTGAGGTATTGGAAGTGGAACAGGTGCTTCGCAGCAGACAGGTAGGGCTGTGTAAACTCTCCTATTTTTATTTATGGTTTCACTAACGATCGAATAGAAATTTTCCGAGCTCATCTTTCTGTATCATGGGAAACAAATGCACGACAAGGCATTGTCTCTGCTTCACGAGTAAGTGGTGTAACTGAATTTTGTACTTTTATTTATCCCCAGATAGGATGAGTGCGAATGAGGACTCTGTAAGGGACAAGCTGGGCCCAACAATCAGTTATCTTCAGAAGTTGGGCCCTGAGTACCTACCTCAGATTTTTGAAGCTTCACGCTGGGTTTTTGACGTTGATCGAGATATGGCTCTTCATGTGCGTTCTGGATTATCGTCTATCAGATCTTTCATGAAACATTTGTTATTGTTAGATTTTTACTTCTGAAGAGACCGAACTTCCTCGGGAAGATGTTGCTAATTTTCTTGAGGCAATCGACCCATTTGTTTGTGTTCGGTACTTGGAGTATCTTATCGACGATCGAGAGGAAAC
This sequence comes from Chroogomphus rutilus, assembly GCA_003314275.1. Taxonomy (NCBI): domain Eukaryota; kingdom Fungi; phylum Basidiomycota; class Agaricomycetes; order Boletales; family Gomphidiaceae; genus Chroogomphus; species Chroogomphus rutilus. Next base: position 6,451 of record QLPI01002235.1, on the reverse strand, counting down.
TTCATCGAAGTTCCACGAACGTCTCGCCGAGGCATACCTCCGTTTATCTCGCGCACCGAAGAAACTTGGAAAACGGAGTGAGTCTTGTCCAGCTCCCCCCTTGCGCTTTGACATATTGATAGGGCAGGAGATTTAATGCCAGAGTCCGAGCCTGATATATACTCGAAGTTTTTGATATTCATCGAAGAATCGCGGCACTACCATATTGATCGATTATTTGGTCTGTTGCCCTCAGATGGTAATGTGTTCATGCTCTTTAGCTCGTGGATAATTCGCTGAGAAGGCATCAAGACATGTTCGAGGCCCGGGCTATCCTCCTTGGTCGACTGGGAAAGCACGAAGGTGCCTTAGAAATATATGTCTATCGTCTACAAGACTACATAAAAGCGGAAGAGTGAGTAAGGCTTCTAGAGAGAATATTTGCAATGGTTGACGTGGCCTATAGATATTGCAAACGGGTTTATCATGCCGATCCCGAAGCAAAGAGTATTTTCCTCTCTCTATTACGCATATATTTGCAACCTACCACAAAATCCAACTTGTTACAACCTGCGCTGGATCTCATTCGTCGACATAGCCCTCGTCTGGATACAGTGGAAACGTTGGATCTTCTTCCACCCATGGTGACAGCACAGGATCTGAGTGCATTTCTTTGTGAAGCGCTACGAGAACCGCTCTTCGACACGCGTGTAGTCCGAGAAATCATGAAGGCCCGGTTGGAACATGTCTCGTCCACACTTGTTGGGTTGCAGAGTAGACGTGTCAAGGTTACTGACAGCCGAATGTATGGGTTTTTTGTTGTGTAACTTTTTGTTGATATAACTTATGGTCTTTTTTGATTTTAGATGTCCGCAGTGCCATAAACGCATTGGAAGCAGTGTTATTGCTGTGCATGCCCCCAGGCAAGTAGTAGCCCGTAAAGGTGGTTTGAACCACAACTGATCTCATTGATGCAGAGGGGAAGTGACGCATTATACATGTCGCGAGCCATTTTCTCATAAGCTTAATGAGAAGTCACGTCGACATATGTAGCTGCTCGTACACGATCTCTCCTCGATATACTCGACCTGGCGAAGCCAATCATTTTATATATTCTGGGAAATTAAATCGGGACACCCATAGCTATTTGCTTCAATCCTTGGTGGTGAAGTGCATCCTTTTTTTTTATAAATGGGAAACTGACGGGTTGGGGGTTGGTTCCTAACCGAATTAATGTCTAGTAATGATTTGTTAATTTTTTTTTCCTTGGGTGATGGGTGTATGGTAGTAAACAGAGGGATGGTGAACCTGTGTCTACCTCAGGTAGTCCAGACTTTGGAGTTTTTCATAGTATACAGTATAGTAGACTTCCTTGATACAGATTTCAGTCAAGCTCAATTTTAGCTCAAAGTTTTGTAGATTAAATTTAAAAAAAATTGTATAACAGTTAAGAAGTGTCTTGAGAACATCTTTGCTCTATATTATGGGGGCAAAAAAGCTGTTGTTGCAGCAGAGTAAATTCTTTTGTACAACAGGTCAAAATGTCACACATAGGGGTCCTTGATACAAGCGTGACACCTAATTCTCCGTGCGTGGAATTTGCGGCCCGGTGTGATTGGTCATCCATTTCTTTATAATATTGGCATGTCGCATGTCACACTTTGGTAGCCCCAATATCTTTGTGGTCAGATTAAGAACAATTTAGATCAAATCCCACTTGGAGTTTTTGTAATTAGCCATAGAAGATGAATAGCTTCCCTAATGTGAACACCTTATGATAAAACCTCTCAGAAAAAGTGAGAAATCACTGATTTAAGATTATATGTATCAAAATTGAGTAAATTTTAGATGAAGATAAATTCCTCCTGAATGCAATTCTTCTCCCTCACTTATGTGGTTTGGCTTAAGTGTTGCTTATGTATAGTAGATTGTTTGTGCAAAACCCTGTATCACTGGAATGAGAATAGACCTTGGAAAATCAATTTGTATCAAGGAGGTATCCTGTATCAAGCAAGTCTACTATACTGTACTCCATTTTTCATCCGAGAATATTGGGCATCAATTATAAACACCCAAGGGCCCATCCTTGATACAGTTTTGTGTACCGCTCCTCATTTGCTGTCCTTCTATTTTCGGGGTTCTGATACTTTCAGCCCTTAACTTATTCAACCGTTCAACGCGATATACAGTTCAATCTTCCTCAATCATACACTAACATTATAGATCTGCACCAAAAGCTAGTAAAAGTGGTCTCAATCACCAAGCTCCAACATACGCAAGGCTTATTGCGCTTGACGTTGTTAGTTCAGTTCCGCCACTATTAATGTCCCGTCGCCCATGTTACCAGAGGGCCAGAGATTAAAAATCTGGTTCAGCAAGAGCGATTCCTCGAGGGAGTGACACGTGGTACTTGTCCTGTAATTGTAAGGAGCCTGGGGTTCAGACTGTTTAGTCTTGAATGGCTTCTATTTCCTTTTCGCTCTGCTTTAAATATTGGTCATACGAATCGCTGTTCACGGTAGCACCTATGAAATGAATAGTTAGATCAGTATATAGATGTGAAATAGACAGCTAGGACGTGCCTTTCCCTGATGCTGTTGCACGTGCTCTGTATCTGGCAATCACTTGTCTATCGTGTTTTATAGCAGCTAACTGTACTTGTTTCATAGTTCCTAAGGACATGTCGAAGCTCAAAGTCAACAAGACAGGTTCATTATACAGAACGTATAATAGAATCGTTTACCTGACAAACGTACCATATGAGGAATGTGATCCTGCCCGTTTATATCTGTCATTAGTGTAATTGCACCCCAGACTGTTCGATGATGCTCGCGACCAACCCGAATGATGGCGAGGTTTGTAGTTGGGGAAAAGTACTTGACTAGGATCACGTACGTGTCAGTAGTCCATCATATACACAAGAAGGATGTCCTCAAAACCGTTTACGGAAGTAGAGACAGCACCCCATCCAATATCGCCGAAATTGGTCGTTAAACTCTGCTTGAGAGCGAACCAGATCAACTTGGCGGTCAACTCACGGCTGGCGACTTCCTTTTCAGATTGGCATGGAATGAATTCGACAAGTAACCAGCGGTTCTGCAATCGCGACAGATGAACATGAGCATTATACACACATTGTGGGACTATAAAAATGTCACGGACTTTGAACCGAACCATGCCTAAAAAAAAGCAACTTTAGCACTTTTCAGACTCCGCGACCGTCGTCAAATGTTGAATGACCGACCGTCATCACCCCCTCACCTCGTGTCGCTTGTTCTCCAGTCCAAGAAAGGACTTCAGCATGGAGAACAACTTTGTTCCTATGCTCACGATCTGACGCACAACTCAGCTCGGCAAACGATCGATGTGCTTGCATTAGACGCCAAAATACGTTGGATAACTGAGGGAATACTTAATCAGCTCAAAGTAAAAGTAGCTTTTACCTCGATCCTATCTAAAACTGACGGATATTTGCTCAAGGTGGCAGAGGGAGTTGCGAGGTGTATTACTGAACGTCGAGCTAGGCTAGAGGAAGAAGCTAAGGCGAGGCTTGTTTCTCCTCAGAAAATCGAGACTATCTATCTTACGCTGCCTCGTATAGCAATGGGATGGGGTTAGGTCAAAACATCAGGATGCCTTGGATGCAACTCTTGAATCTTTAGGTTCACAAGTCGTACCACCTAGTTTTCATCAGACTGCTCTAGAGTTCTCGCTTTTCGGTATACAGGATTCTGAAAACAACGAAGACGTTAGACTAGATACTGAACAAGGTGGTGATCCTGAGGTAGCTGAAGAGAGTCACAGAACCTCTTCCGGTCGAAGCAAATGGAAGACTCTTCGTGATTTTGTCGATGAACGCGGTCTAGAAGACGTGTTTGAATCTATTGAGGGAGAGAGGAATGCGTTGGATGAAACTCTGGCCGCTACAGAGCCACATCCGGCAACTATTACTTCCATAACCAATCAAATTCGGTCGCTCCTCTCTGCTTCCCTTTCTCCTTCCAGGGAAATTTTTCAAACGCAAAGGTCTTCCCCGAATATCACTTTACCTGCAGGGGAAATACAGGTTCAGGTGGATCGACTGACAAATGACGTTTCAAATTTGCTTTCGCAACAAGAACGCACTTCTGCGGGAATGGCCTCCCATTTGGAGTCCCTGGCTGCACATTATGATCAAATGGCTACAGCTTTGAAAGAGAAAGAGGCTGGCGAAGATATAGGGGAAGAAGACATGGAAGGTATGTAGATGTTCTGATGATTCTTGTTAGACGTAAATACTAAGTGCATTCCCCCAGTTTTTGTTCGCGATACAGCAGAATTGCCTTCGATTGTTGCTGAACTCGAAGAGTCAATCACCTTCATTGAAACTGTATAGTAAGTCTATTCCTTTAATTTAAGAACACAAATGAATCATAATCCTATTTCCTCCCGCATGCCTTATCTATTTTCCTCGTTGACAATTGTTGATTCCTTGATAAACAGCCAACAAATTTCAGACATTAAGAACGGATTGCAATCTTCTCTGACCACTCAATCTCGGATCCTTGATTCTCTTGACTCACTGGGCGACAAAATGGAATCCATGTTGCAAGAGCAAAGTGGAATTGAGGTGTTTTTTTTTTTTTTTGTGTCTATAAAGCTGGAATATGGCCCTCTAAACACATCCGATCTAGATGGAGACACAGGCGACCTACGAAACTTTGAATGACTACTTGGAGAGTCTTCTTACGCTTCGATCGACATATGAAAGATATCAAATGTCGTACAATGCATTGGTCCTAGAAATGGACCGTCGTAGACGTTACCAAAATGATATGGAGGCTTTGGTCCAGGAAATGAGCCATAAACTCGGGAAGCTACGTGATGGTACGTCATCCATATACCTCATTCATATATATATATATATGAAGTATGGCAATAGACGAAATATATGCACGTGATGCGTTTTATTCCGCACATTCCGCATCCATCCCCGATGATCTATGTCTCGCTATCTCGAATCTCCCACAAACATTCATGATCTCATCCGCCGTTTCAACAAACAAGAACAACAACAGTATGGATCATCCAAGCGGAGATGGGAAAGAAGTTTTGCCGGAGATTGACGACGATTTGTTATCGGAGGTATAGTTATCAATTGTGATATTATCTACCTGTGCTGATTGATGATTGATGGTCTCTTGGACGCGAAGGCTCGTCAGAAGCTTAAGGAGGCATCTGTACAATCACGACATGCTCATGATCCGTTAGCAACGCCTGTCAGACCTGGTCCACAACGAGAGGATAGTCTGTGACAGAAAGCTCCTCGTTCTAATCCACACATTCATTCTCTCCAGAGCTTAACCAAGGGTCAGTCGACGTAGTTCCGGATGAGGATCTATCACCTTGCACTCTCAGCTCTCAGATCAAGGTAATTTCTATCGTATCGAAAACATGTGAGGTTTTAGCGTTTAGCGCGTTGCTCCTTTTGTGTGTTTTTGGTATTATGCGTTTTGCAGGGAAAGTGTGTGACGCGTTTGCGATATCCTTTATTGTTTTGAACGTTGGGGTATCCACTTTCATAAATGGAGCATGAAATAGCTACTATCGTGAAGTTTTGCTGAAAGATGCCAATGCCATCATCCCCTTCAGTTCGCAAGTGCTTCACTTTCTTCCGTCATCACTGTTGCTAGCCTTCGAGTATACTTCACCAGAACAGGCAAAGTGATTTAGACCGGAACCTTTTCCCTGTATACACGCCCGGCAGTAATCATATTTTTTAACTTCTCAAGTGAGTTGGGAGAATTATATTGATGAGATTTTCATTGACAACTAACTCCACGCTGGTTTGCATCAACTCTCAATAGTAAGTAGAGCTAATCGTTGATCCTCCCCCGCCCCCCTCAGGCGTTCAGCAGAAAAAACATGATTACCATTTCAATTTCAAATACAAGGTAAAGTACACAAGGCTGCACGACACTTAAGTAACACGAAAACAAAAGACATGAAAAAAAGGGGAGTTATCTGCCGTTTCAATACAACCTTGAACGAAATGCTCTGGGGCTGGGTATGATATGTTACTCGTAAACTTCATGACAAGAATTGAGCCCACGGACTTGAGAGAAAAAAATTCAATCAATCAATCCGGGTGTTGAATTTGCAAATAGTACACTGTGTGGTATGGTAAGCCATAATAATAATTGCAAGGTAGTATTAAAAGACTTTTTTTTTGCGACATACATAATGAGTACAGGTAGGGGGTGTTCAAGCAAACCACCAGAGAGTGGTGACGCCAACGGGGAATGTGAATGTGGCCTATCCAAGATATGGTATGTGAGCGACGACGATGACAGGATAGAACGAGTAGTAAGACAAAGAACCTGTTGACCGCGAAATTCTATCGTTGCAGTAATCTGTCGAACCAGAATTTGAATATGAACAATGTTTTTTTTTGTATTACTTGGTTGGTTGGTAACTCACAGGTGTTGGATTC
>QLPI01002234.1:0-12437 GCA_003314275.1 Chroogomphus rutilus | reverse complement strand
AGCCAAGTCCTTACGACTCCGAACACATGACTCGGACCGACTTACGTCAGCTCGGACCTGACATGAACTCGGACGCTAACAATATGAGACAACCTGTCAAGTACACGTACCGAGGTTCCGGTTATTTGGCAGTGCCGACCGAGCAGCCATTCTAGGTCCACGTACAAGTGTCCATGCCGCATGCACGTCACTTGGTACGCCGTTCTAGGCTTGGCACATCCACCACACCATTTGCCCGTTCCTCGATCTGCTTTTCCTCAGGACTTCCTGTCCTTGTGTTATCCTCGGTTACAGCCATTGTTTTATAGTCGGCCACTCCCTATTGTCCTATCCTTGGCCACGTTTCTATTATCCTATCCCTTATTGTTCTATCCCCGTTTTGCATTCCTTCATTCTAATTTTATTCATTGTTTTTGATAGCACCCCTCGGCAGTACCAAAGTCCGTCAGTAACCGAAGCTTGACACAACCTGAAGGTTATCACCAAGGAGGACCGAACACTGTATGTTGCTTACTTAAAAACCATTATATAGCCTGAAACAATCAGCACGTAACTGGAACACACATCTACATGAAGTACTGACATCCATGGATTTCACACGTTGCAAAGCCGATCGAGCAATATATATCTATACTTGAGGGGAAGTGCAAATTATAGTACCAATCTTTATTGACAACATCACCCTTGCTGGGACCTCCCCTGCCGCAAATGACAAAGTGGTAGAGGAACTTCAATCACACTTCAAAATGTGAGACCTTGGCCCAACTAAGTTTTTACTTGGAGTCCATATTGTTCATGACATTCACAACCAAACTATCTCACTCTCACAGCGTCAATATGTCATTAACATACTAGAACACTTTGGGATGACAGATTGCAAACCTGTTCACACACCAATGGACACTAGTATCACATTAACCTCAGAGATGTGCCCAAAAACTGAAAAGGAAGTGGAAGAGATGCGGAACATGCCATATCTTGTAGCTGTAGGTTCCCTCATGTACCTTGGAACAACCACATGGCCAGATATAGCATATGCTTGGCAGGTTCAGCCACAACCCTAGACCATGACATTGGCTAGTGGTCAAACATCTTCTATACTACCTGAAAGGCAGTATGGACTACAAACTCATCTATAAATCTGATCAAGAGGCTAAGGAATTATTCGTGACATACACTGATGCCGATCATGGTAGAAACAAAGACAATGGCCGGTCAACAGGTGGCTATGTTACTTGTGTTGGCAGTGGAGCTGTAGACTGGAGAAGTTGGCTACAACCCATTGTGACACTGTCCACCACAGAAGCCGAGTTTGTTGCTGCGGTTGAAGCAGGGAAGGCCATCAAATGGATCAGAAACATCTTACAGGAGTTTGGTTACCCTTTGGAGTGCTCATCCACACCCCTAATTGACAATCAATCAGCACTCACTGTTTCCAAAAATCCAGAGCACCATGGCCGTATGAAGCATCTTGACCTTAGATTCTTTTGGCTATGTGATCAGGTTGAGGCAGGCATCATATGTCCTGTTTACATTCCCACTTCTGATCAAATTGCTGACATACTCACAAAAGCATTACCGCGTGCAACCCTAGAAAAATTCAGGATGCTCCTAGGATTGCAAACATGATTTCAAGTATTGTGGAGTTACTTTGTCAAGGGGGGGTGTTAAATGGGTGACTCACTAACTACAACCATGGAGTGTGGAGTTTAGAACTTCCTTAGTTACTTACTCCATACTTCAGATATTGTCAGTTTATTCAGTTTCCCCTATTCTTGGAAACTACTAGGTCAAACTGTGCCAAAGTGATCTCACACTTCAGCAGAGAGAGGGAATCCAGGACACACGGACAGTTAGTAAAAACCTATAGACACATAACCGATACAACTCATGCAATGACACAATACAAAACAGACTAACGATACAATATTCACGTTAAGCACCTGTGCAGTAGGAGGATCAAAGGAGATACAGGAACAGGATTAGAGGGTTAGACACAAAGGAGAAGAGCAGGATTAACAGAGGGAGAGATTACAAAGGATATAAAAATGGACTTACGTGATACAGGATGACATATGACCATACCAGGATGATATACGCAGCCTTCGAGGAAGGGATGACAAGAATTAGGGAATGGCAGGGGTCACCCACAGGTCAAATGTAGGTGACCTGCACCCGACCCATGGGAAACCCAAACCCATCAACCCATGGGTTTTTTCCCATAGGTCAACGGGTGGGTGCACGCCACACCCACATGCAATATGTCGCATATGTGGTGGCGTGTACATCGTGTTTGTCACGGCACATTTGTCATGGCACGTTTGTCATGGCACATGCGCATACATTGTGTACATCACATTTGTCATGGCACGTGCGTATACATCATGTATGTGATGGTGTGTGCATGTACAGGCATTGCTTATGTCACGTTTGTTGCGGCACGTGCGCATACATCATGTACGTTGTGTTCGTGGTGTCATGTGCACGTATGGCATGTTCGTCGTGTTTGGGGCATCGCATTTGTGTCGGCATGTGTACGTATGTGTAAGTCACGCTTGTGTTGGAGTTGACGCCCCAGCTTGGGCCCAGGTCATGGGTGCTCGCGGCTTGACCCACACCCACACCCAAGGACACCCGACCTGGTGACCCGTGCGGGTTGGCCTGACCCGTGCATTTCCCTAACGAGAATGAGAAAAGTTTCTGACCGGAATAGGATTCAAATGAAGGTACTCACTATCAAGGATGAAGATTTAGAGATATAGCATAGTTCAGTAAAGAGTGTGGTCAGTGACATGGATGAACGATCAAAAGATAGGGCAACGACCCTGCATCCAGATTGGGAACACTGTCTCTACATTGGGAAAGGGTTTTATTATTGTAGTACACTTGATTTATGTATAAAAGATCAAGTGGATACAGAAAAGAATACCACTTCTAGTCCCATCTGTCTCTTGATCGATCATTGAACTCGATGCCTGTGTATGCAATCGAGTTCTTGAAGCTACATATATTTCCATTGCTTATCGAACACCCGGACATGCCGGGGCATCAGCTCTAGGTGTAGTACACAGTAACTACACCATTTATTCATATACGTTACTACACGTTGAACATTCCACAGTTTATACTTCAACTCCACTGACTGCATGCCACATTTCTGGACCAGCATCTAAAGCCATCGATATACGTTGGCATATCACTGCATATATAGAAATAACAAATCACAAGCAAACGATAAAAACACAGAAAAAACACCAACAAAATTGCATATAAATACATTCCCAGCGTCATCCAGGCTAACCGGGTCAACTCCCACGCTCTGGCCACCATCGCATGTTCTAGCAAGCAGTGCATCGCTTGTTCATCCTCTACACTGACCTCCTCTACCTCCTCCAGGACCACTAAGGCAACATTCCCAGTGGGGGCAGGCAGCCCCTTAGGATATATAGGGGCGTTTGCATGACTGGTGCTGCTGCCTGTGCCATCGGCAATCCCGCGCATGTATGCAGATGGCTTCCACATGCAGTGACCCCTGCCGAGTGGATCCCTATCCATGTCCTCAAATCCTTTGAGTGGGTCAATCCACACATGACCTGTGGGCGGGTCTGGTGGTAGTGGTGGTGGTCCTTGGCCATGAGGGGCACTACCGATGCCTTTACTGCCATGGATGATGGACCCCCCCTCAGTTAGCATATCGGCTGGCATGACCAAGACCAGAGCATTGAATGTCATGTTGTGTTTGATGGTGACGTGATGTTTTCTGGGCCAGTAGATCCTATGGCCCTTACTTTCATTGCTGTACCCCATCCATCTCCCCTCATCTGCCTTGGAGTCCAGCTTGCCAGCATGCTCTTTCAGCACAAACACCCTTGTGCCCCACTCAGGTAGGTCAGTGAGGTCAGGCTTCGCACCATGTACAAGCTCGTACGGTGTTTTGCCGTCGAGCGCACACATTGAAGTTCTGTTTTTCAGCCACACCACATATTGGACTGACTCGGTCCACAGGAACTTCAGTAGGCTAGCAATCAGAAGAATAGCCCATGCTCCAGTAGCATTCTATTCAGGTGCTCCGACACACTGTTTTCCTGTGGCATGTCATGTACGGTAAGGCTTTGTATGGTTCCTTTTGACTTAAGGTATGCTGTGAATTCCTGAGAGAGGTATTCTCCCCCACGGTGGGTTTGTAGGCACTTCAGCTTTGTGCCATGCTGGGTTTCAACCCATGCCTCATACTGCTTATAGCAGTCAAAGGCTTCCCCTTTCTTTGCCATCGGAATGAGGTAAGTCCACCTGTTGTGGTCATTGGTGAAGCTAATGAAGTACTCCTTTCTATCATAGCTCTGGGGGTTTTCTGGCCCCCAGATGTCTGAGTGGACCTTTCACCAAAGGTGGAGGCTCGTGGTCCCTCCTGCACCTGCGGGATAGGCTTGCATGTAGGTTTTGCTTCTGCACATGCCTTGCAAAAGCTTGGCTTGCTCAACATATCAAGGTCAATGCCGGTTATGGTACCATCCTGGACAAGCTTCCGGGAGGTCTGTGGGGATATGTGGCCCATGTGCCAATGCAACTTGCCTACAGTGAGCCGTTTTTGCACTATGTTTGCTGGTGCTGCCACAGACTTATGCTCTACCTTGTAGAGCACATTTGAGAGTGGGACCTGCCCCAGCAAGGCCCCTTTCATGTCTCAAATCAAACATTTTCGGTCCTTCAACAGGACCAAGTAACCGGTGGTGTCACAGCACATCAATGATATGAGCATGAATGCCAGATCTGGGCAGTACAGCAGGTCCTTCAATGTAACATGCGTCATCATTTTTCTGTTGGGAATACCAATTCTCATATTCCCTATTCCAGTAGCTTGGAATACAGTCTTGTCTGCAGCATTGATTGCACGTGGCATGAGCTCCTTGAAGGTAACGAACTGGTGCCTGTCTGGTGACATATGCCCTGATGTGCCTGAGTCATAGATGTCAACTTCCCATCCCATCAATGCAGTCGTTCCCAGTGCGAGCATGGTCCCAGCAAACATTGTCGTGAAGGCAAATTCCTTGCCTTCTGCTACCACATTTGCTGAACTGCCTCCCTTCATGTCTTTGTCCTTTGTGTCTTTTTTTTGGCTTTAGAGTAGCAGTCCACTCTCTTATGTCCCTTTTTCCCACAGTTCCAACATTCTATGTCAGTTTTCATGGTATTAGAGGTGCCCTTGCATCCTGGTGACTTTCCATGTCCTTTTGCTACAGTGAGAGTGTTCTCACTTGCTTTCAGTTGGTGCTCCTCAATGGTGAGTCATTCGAACTCGTCAATTAGCATACTGACCACCTGATCCGGCTCCAACTTCACCTTCGCATATGCTGCTGACATTGTAATTGCATTAATCAGTGGGTGGTACGATTTGGAGAGTAACCCAAGGATAACAGTGACTAGGTTATCATTGGTGAGTCTAGCATTCATCCCAGTGAGCTGCTCCTGCATCCTCATAATTGCCTCCAGGTATGTATGGACATTTGACTTGTCCTTGCACTTCATTTAATACATCTGGCACTGCATATCGACCTTAATGGTGAGTGCTCTGGTTTCATGTTTTGAGCACATGCATCCCATACGTCCTTGGCTGTAGGGAGGTTGTGGATTTCGATGAGGAGGCTGTTAGGGACTGTGGTAAATATCTGGGCCATGATCGTGGCCTCCCACTGATTTTAATTGTCCCAGCATCTTTCCAGGTCATCCAGGTCCTCTTCCTCCTTCACTGTTAGCCTATGGCCCCTGGGATAGATGGGGATTGGAGGAGGGATTCTGGCCATCCCGTCCAAGTGATGTTTGGCACCACGAGTCACAGACAGGGTGGCTAATGTTTGACTTTTCCAGGTGACCCAGTTTGTGCTGTCCCTGGCCAGCTTTGGGATGATGAATAACTTAGAGGTGGGGGTTGACATAGTGGGGTCTGCGGGGCCCATAACCTGTAGTGGTATGTGCAGTAGCTAGATACAAAGAGGCTCAGTGAACGGGCAGTTCACTGATGTCTATTTTTACTATACCTAGATACAAAGAGGCTGCAATATAATTAGTGCTTATGTATCTAGGTGTACAAAAGGAATATGCACCTCAGTGAATGGGCGGTTCACTGAGGGGCTGCTTTCTAGTCATTCAACATATATATGGTCCTTGTCAAACATCACCGGGACCTCCATACCATATTGCATTTGGTGCTTACACATCTCAGTTCCAACAGAGATGACATAAGGTGGTCATGAGGTGGCAGGATGTGGGTGCTTCCAGTACCCTTTGATGGGGAGCCACAGTAATCCTCAGCCTGGTGAGTATCTGAAGACACAGTTGAAGAATTCAATTATGATTTTTCTACAATTTTATTAGGTAGATCTGACTTATTTAGTATGCATATGTTAGGATTTCACCAATGAGGTCCCTGTTGACAAGTCTCCTGCTTAAGTTACTCTTCTTCTTTGTCCACTGATTCCATTTTCAGTCTTTTCCACCTTTTCAGTCTTTATGATCTAGACCTTGCTTAAAGCTCTTTCCTTTTCCATTGTTATCCTCCCTCACATCATTTTCCATAATTGGCTCAATGACATACTTATGCTATATTCCTCTTTGAATAATTCCATTGAACCTGGGAATAGTTTAGGAACTCTTTACTTGTTCTGACCACTATTTCAATTCCCATATGGTATTTCTCTTGACCTTGATTTGAGACCATTTGAAATTACCAACTAGTATAAAATATATATGTAAATTAGTTGTTCTGTAGTCAGAATATCAACTAACTCACTCACTTGTATAAACCTGGCCCTTGGAAACTAGGGATTCAACAAGGTCTGGCCAGCACAGCATATAAGCTGAAGTCAGGCCCTATTCTGAACCTTGCCAAAGTTATTATCTCCCCAATCTACCCAAAAACCTCACTCATATGCATTCTTAACATGGTAGAGATTAGTAGCTTTTCAAAGAATAATTCACCTTGGTTCACTTGGTTGTGTTGTGATTAGGATGAGCAAAAAATACATTATGTTCTTCAAAAACTCACATTCATTTTGACCATTGAGCCTGTTAGAAAGTCAAAAAGTCGGTGTTCATTATTATTTTTATTTCTCCATCTATTATTATTGTTATCGCTGTGATGCTATGTTTATTGCATCACCGATTTAACCATTTTCCTTTCTGTCACATGCATGTGACTGGAGCATGACATTCACTCATGTATCATCAATCGCGTGCATCATACATGACGTGTGCTCGCATAAAAGCATTTTCCCTCAAGTTGGCGTATTTTTTCTTATATAAGTAGCTTAGTTTTTAATTGTAATAATAACAATTTTCATATCAGCTTTGGTCTGACTGCTCATGAGTGTTTCATGAGTTTTTATTTTCACTACATTCTTTCATCTTAAAATCCTATCACAACATGATTAAGAGTCTCAGTTTGCTCTCATCAGCTGACTGAGTTGCTTTGGCACTCTTTACTTGATATCTCTATTAATCACTGCCACATGGACTGGCCATCCATACGACCCATTTACAACCCATTACAACCCATTATGACCCATTATGACCCATTATGACCTGTTACAACCCATTACATGAAGAATTTTATAGGCAATCTAGTTAATTATCTCCTCAGTGTAGTCAACCACTAAGAATATATTCAAAGAATATACCTAGTTAATTATCTTACAGATAAAAAGAAAGAAATCAGTCAAAGTATTATATGAACTATAGTACTTTACTCACCTCCTCAGTGTAGTCAACCACTGAGGAGGAAAGCATACGCAGGTGATGTTTCACCCGCATATATCCTACAACTGGCTCCTAAGCCTATCGAAGGTTTGAGCCAGGCTGCCGGTCCCTATCCAGGGAGCCGGCCATGCACATCGTGCAGTGCATGTGTAAGCACGCATGAGTACATACAAAATGAAGAATAACTCCCTCAATATTGAGGGTAAAAATACAAAGTAATAACGAAAATTTTAAGAATGAAAAAGCGCACAGAATGGCATAGAAATCGATATATAAGTACAATATATTGAGATTGGTCTCTCAGGGGTGAGATGCAAGTTTGCACCCTACACGCCCCCTCAAGCTCAATATATGCCGAGCTTTTCGGAGAGAATCTTCACTCTAGGTCCTGGTAGACCTTTTGTGAGGATGTCTGCGACCATTTGATTGGTGGAGATGTATTCGATACTGATCTTTTTCTCCTCAATGGTGTCTCGGATAAAATATAATCGTATATCGAAATGTTTTGTTCTAGCATGCTGCTGATTACCATAAGCTATAGTAATAGCAGATTGATTGTCAGAATATAATTTGATTGGCAATTTAATCGGTTGAAAAACTTCGCTGATAAAATGTTTCAACCATATTGCTTCTTTTGTTGCATGAGTCAAGGCAATAAACTCTGCTTCGGTTGATGAGAGTGCTACGATTGTTTGTTTCTGGCAGCTCCATGAGATACTCCCAGAATCAATTTTAAAGACATATGCTGAGATGGAGTGACGATGATCTTGTGAGGCCCAATCGGCATCGGCATATCCTACAATGCCGTCTCGATTTCCTCCTAAGATTAGTTTTCTGTTCTTCGTTCCCTTCAGGTACTTGAAGATTCTCTTCACAGCATTCCAGTGTGCTAATCCTGGGTTTTCAAGAAATTGAGATAATAATGAAACGGCAAACAATATATCTGGCCATGTAGCTACGGCTGCCCACATTAGTGAGCCAATCGCCTGCCGGTAAGGGATCTTTTCCATCGCCTTTTTGTCTTCAGCAGTGGTAGGACATTGGTCTTTTGTTAATTTCATAGTTGAATCGATTGGAGTCGCATGCGTCTTGGCATCTTGTAAATTAAACCGGCTCAAAATCTTGTCGATGTATGCTTCTTGTGAGAAGCTAATAGTGCCGGCTGTTCTATCCCATTCGATCTTCAGATTTAGTAACCAATGTAGTTCACCTAAATCCTTCATTTTGAAGATGCGTTCGAGGTCTCTTTTGATGCCATAAATAATATATTCATTTGTTGCTGTTATAGTAAGATCGTCGACTGCAGCTCCAATGATCGCTTGACCTTCAGCTTTGTGTCTGTAAAATACAGCTGCATCCGATGCTGATTTTTTAAATCCTATTGAAAATAAGGCATTGGACAGACACTTGTACCATTCTCTACCAGACTGCTTAAGTCCATATATGCACTTTTTGAGTAGGAGTACATTATCACGATGTTCTTCAAAATAACCCAGAGGTTTGCGCATATATATTGGTTCATCGAGTGGTGCGTTAAGGTATGCTACATCCACATCCATTTGATGTATTGCCCAATTGTTCCTGGCCACAATAGCACATATAGTCCATAGTGACGTCATGCGAACGACTGGTGCGTAAGTCTCATCATAATCGACTCCAAATGTCTGCATAAAACCTTGTGCAACGAGTCGAGACTTGGCACGTACTATAGCACCTTTTTGATCCCTTTTGAGGACATGAGTCCACTTACTTCCGACAATATTCACACCTGGCGGAGGTGCTATGAGCTCCCAGGTTTCTTTGTCGATTTGGGACTTTATTTCAACATCCATGGCTTTCTTCCACATAGGATCATTCAGGGCATCATTATTAGTCGTAGGCAGTTGAAGTTCATTATTAAAATAAACATTGTCGCTTAATTTGTCACTGATTTGTTCGGCGCTTATTGCTAGGTAGTCGAAATCGATGTCATAGCTGCCCTTTTCAATGAATATATTTGAATTTGTTTGAGAATCGTTAAGGGTGTCATCCTCAGCATCCTCATAGGCTAGCATCGTAAAATCATCACTTGTGACATCCCCAGCTTGAGACTTTGTTCCGGTGCTGGCCCTTGCTCTCTCTTGTAATTGGCGAATTCTTTCGCTTCTTCTCAAGGTAGGAGCTTCACTAGGACCACTCACACCTGTTTGACTTGGTTGCAAATTTTCTAAGTCTCTCGTTGGTGTGCTTTCATCTATTTCTTCTATGCGGCTATCTTCCAGCTGATCATGTGTGTCACGTGAATCACGTGAGGCTACTATAGGTGGTGCCGGAACAGGTTTTTGGAATGGAACACTGGCAGGCTTGGGTGTGGAAATTGTTTGATTGTCAAAAGATGTTATAGGAGCTTTTGTAGATATTGCTCCCATGTCGAATATGATATTATGTTCGCTGATACCCTTCGACTCTCTGGCCAATAAATACAATGGCCATCACTTTGTGAGGAATGACCAATCCACTTTGCTTTTTTGGCTCTAGATAGTAGTTTGTCATCTTGCTTGATTTTGACATAAACATTTTCTCCCCATTCATGTGTGTCTTTTAAATTTGGCTTTTTATGATTTATCATTTCATAAGGAGTCTTGTCCGGTAGAGATCTTGTATGCGTGCAATTTTTGATATAATTAGCATGCTGAATAGCATACCCCCATAAGAACTTTGGGAGATTTGAATCTAGGAGCATGGCACGAGTTTTTTCGACCAGAGTACGATTTAGGCATTCTGCCACTCCATTTTGTTCTGGAGTATCATGTACTGTGTATCGATGTTTTGTACCTTGCTTCTCCAGATAATTATTAAATTCGGCACTTGTATACTCACCCCCTCGATCTGAGAGGAGAGTTTTTATGCGCACGTCTCTTTGTCTAAGCATCATTGCTTCGTATAATTTGTACTTGGCAAAAACTTGATCTTTAGAGCTCATTAGGTAGAGGACAGACTCTCTTGAGTGGTCGTCCATAAACAAAACATAATATAATTTCTTGTCAATTGTGATATGTCTCGCCGGTCCCCACACATCAGAGTATATTTTGTCGCCGATCTTCTTTGACCGTTCACTAGGTTCATTAGGGAGAGGTTTGCGTGTAATTTTTGCTTTAATACACACTTTGCAAGCAATTTTCCCATCTATATGTGTGAGCTCAAGGCCTAAGATCATGCCAAAATCCACAAGATATTTTAGGGCTTTTGTAGATATATACCCTAATTTTCTGTGTATGTCGATGGCAGTCAGGCATCGCTCAGTGGTATTTCTTTTTATTTGATTATCCAATCGATATAGGCCGTGCAATTTTGGTGCTTGCAATAATATGTGCCTGGATGAACTTTTTATGGTGCATTTCTGATATGCAAACTCTGTTCGATTTCCAGAATCATCACATCGGCCAATCGAAATAAGGGTGAAGGCAATTTTAGGAGTGTATAATGTTTCTTTCAATGTCAGAGTAACAGGTTTTCCTTTTACTCTAGTGATTATCTTGAGTTCTCCACTGCCATATGCATCAAAGCTGCCTTGATTGGCTGCTCGAATTGTGTGCGGTATAGGAAAGTTGCAATGGTTCATCAACATGTGTTTATGAGGTGTCATGTGTGAACTTGCTCCTGTGTCTAATATGATGGTGTCTCCTGTTCCGTCTCTGATGAAGGCGGCACAATCGTGGTTTATAAATGCCACAGATCCGCCATCGTCTCCTCCAGACAATTCTTCTTCATCAGCTACATTTGCCTTTCCTTTCCCTTTCGATCTTTTCTTTTTAAATTTAAATCTCTTTTTCTGCCTTGGTCCTTGGCCCTCTTTACCACCACCCTTAGCCCAACACATCTCAATTGTGTGTCCCGGCTTTTTACAGTTGGTGCATGTATGCGCCTTCTTTTCAGGTGTACCTACGAACCCTTGATCTTCTTGAGTAATAGATAGTGTCCTGCGCCTATCATATTGAGATTTAAGGATCCGGATGATATTGTCTGGGTCCAATGGCTTGCCGACTTCTTCAAGAGATGTCGTGAGGGCATTCATGACTGATTTGTAGGAAGGTGGCAGTGAAGATAAGATTATATCAAGGAATTTTTCATCAGAGATCTTGGCTCCCATATCATTGAGTCTTGCAAAGAGATCTTGAGCCCTATCCAGGTGCTCTCTGAGATCATCATCCTCCGAGCATTTCATGTTCCAGAGTTGTCTCTGGATGCTGGTGACAACCATCTTTGGTTTCTTCGTCATCTCAGTTACCAGAGTATCCCAGATCTCTTTTGCATTCTTTTTCTTTTCTAGCATCAAAGCTAGTGACTCTGACATGGATGCCAATATTTGAGTCTTGACAAGCCCTTCTCTGGCCAGCCATTTTTCAAGTCTCTCCTCAGCCTTCTCTACCTTGGCCTCCTCATCATCTGTGAGGACATGTGCTTTTGGAAAATTGGGAGGATCAAGTGGTCGGTCGGCTTTGCCTTCTATATGTTTCAATAGATTTTTGGACTTGAAATAACTCATGAGTTGAGCTCTCCACAGAGACCAATTAGATCCATCTGTAGCTAGTCTCCCCATAGTCAATGGGACTTTCTCTGTATGGTCTGCAGGGCCCATAACCTTGATGGGATTATGAGCAAGTTACAGTAGGTTTGAAGAATTTTATAGGCAATCTAGTTAATTA
>QLPI01002225.1:0-23938 GCA_003314275.1 Chroogomphus rutilus | reverse complement strand
GGTGAGGGATGATATGGGTAAGGGTTGGTTGGTTGGTACTGCCGAGTAATTCAGAGCATGGTTTTGTGGGCTTTACAGAAGTCTACTATACTGTACTACAGTCTTTTTCAGTCTTTTTTTCCTTACATATTATTCAAGTACAACAGTCAAAAACACCCTTTTTATTACTTGACTACTTAATCTATCATATCATGGAATTGAGTTCCAAAGACAGGGGTCTAGATGTATTCTTGGTAGAATGTGTTTTAGTGAAAACTACTTTGGTATTTATGTATTACAATATAAGCTCAGTAAGTAGACTGAGGCTGTTGGGGATCAGAGAATTCTCCCTTAGATTTCTAGATGTCTTCTGAACCAGATCAGCATGCAAGTGTCAGGGGATGACCTGCTTTCTAGAATGAACTGAGGCTGAAAACTAAAGAGTGAAGAGGCATGGACCAAGGAGATTGATATGCCAAGGAAGGAATGGGTGTGAGATGCGCTCTCCTTAAATCAGACAGACCAACCATGGTCCTGTACAATGCTGAACTAAGATATGGCCAATGTGGGCCAATTACCAGGAGTTTGGGTTTTGCATACCTTAGGGCCCAATTGGGGGGTAAGGTATGTTGAAGAAGCAAGGAATGGGAAAAGGGTATATAGAGTATGGACTCACTGACAAGGGACCTTAAGATTTCCTCTTAGGATTTCCCCCTTGTCAGCTCTGTATGATGACTGTAAGGGCAACCCTCTTACAGCCTCTTGGAGGTGTCTCGGAGGTGAGCTAAGCAGGGGGAATCCAAAGTTTTAATTATAACTACTACTTAAATACATGTGGGCCCTCACCTAAGCAGGGGAAATCCAAAGAGGAAAGTCTAAGGATCCCACCGCTGGTGAACCCCTTTTATACCCTTTATGTAAGTGGTCTGTGCACTAGCTTACAAATCAATACATCGGAGTTTGTAAAGCCAACATGTCTTAAGATCATTCCTGTTTCCACTCGGTGGACTTTTGGATTTGGGTGTCTTAGCCTTGGAGTTGGCCAGAGTTTGAAATAGGACTCTGGACCTGGATCAGGCCTCGGAGTTGGTCAGAGTTCGAAGTAGGACTTTGGACTCGGAAGCAATTCGGAGAGGGTCGTCCCCTGACAATGACCCATAGTATTATGGCCCATGCCACCAATAAACCCACATTAATCCCCACAACCACCCGCACCATTTCCGGGACCTTTCTGACTGTTCAAAGCCTGAACAATTGCTTTTCGCAAATTCTGTTATACCAACCCAAAGTTACGCAATCCCAAACCTCTGGGATTCCAAGACCAAGGTTCCACTCTTTTGATAAATGACGTGCAGGATCATCGCATACCTCACTCCCTTGTTCTTTGTTCTGCATTAGCCCCTTGTACTCTCTCCTCCCCTTGTCTTTACTTGGCAAAGTTAGTACAAGGACTAGATATGTTATGGCCCATGCTGCCAATAAACCCACATTAAACCCCACAACCACCCGTACCATTTCCGGGACCTTTCCAACCGCTCAAAGTCTGAATAACCGCTTTCTGATACTCTGATGCATCAATCCGAGGCTCCGTGTTTCCGAACCTCTAAAGATTCTGAAGCCAAGGTTCCGCTCCTTTGATAAACAATGTGCAGGATCATCGCATACCTCACTCCCTTGTTTTTTGTTCTATATTGCCCCTTATACTCTCTTCCCCCCCTTGTTTGCCTTTCTTATCTAGTATAGGAATCAAGTTGGCTGTTCATAGATAAGAAAGTAGTATAAGATCTTGTACTTTCATTACTTTGTTCTTCAGTCAGAAATCAACTGAGATTCCCCATTCACTTCCATCTTCATTTCTGTTCATCTTGTCTTGCCATTATGACCTCTGTCCTGATGGCAGAGAAGATCTATGAAGACTCTTAACTGTCACACACAGAGCAACAAGGGCCTTTGGGGCTTGTCAATATGGATGATAAAGACAAGGCCCAAAGGAATGTGTTTGCACTTTGTATGGGCACTTAATTTTAAGTGCCAGAGAATGTAAATGTAAAAGAGAAAAGCACAAAAGAAAAACAGAAGTGCAAGTGCAAGGCACAAATGCAGGGGAATAAAATCATACCCCAACACCCCCCCCCCTTACTACTGCAATAATCACATATGCTTTTCAACCCCCATCAGTTTCCTATATCTATCCACCTTAACTTGCTCCAGTGGCTTGGTGAGTAGATCAGCATAGATCAGCAGCCATGTTAGTGGTGGGAATGAAGAGAGGAGTAAACGTACCACTCACAACTTCATCATGAAGCTAGAAGAACTATAAATCAAGCTGTTTTATCTGACCATGGTGTTCAGGGTTTTTGGCAACAGAGATCGCAGACTGGTTGTCAATTTGAAGGATAGAGAGTGAATAAAATGTATATCCAAGCTTACCAAGGAATTGTTGAAACCAAACCACCTCCTTGTTAGAACCAAGCAATATTTAAGTCATTTCATAAATATATTCACTACTAAATATCCAATATCCTGTCCAATCATTCCCTAATCAAGGCGCAACTCTGCATCAAGTTTCCATACATCATAAGGTACCTACACAAATATTCTCATGATTTTAGGAATGGGTTTTCCATGGCATGGTCTACCTGGCCACCTAACTAGCCCCAAGGGCCGCCTCACCTGATTTAGACATGTTGGGAAGGGAACATATTATGAATTTCTTTTCTATTTAGTTTATTTTCTATTATATTCTATTTCAATCCTTCCCCCTGTGAAGTTTTCCCCTATTCCATTTTGCCCGCATACAGTGACTCACAAAACTGAGTTAATGTTTGGTGCTTTTGGACTATTCATTAAATAGCTTTGAATGTAAAACATATATGAAAAAGGTGTTGGTGCATCAAAGAAAGAATCTGATCAGGGCTATGCAACCATTAGAAATTATGTAATTCTGGTCAGGGGTGATGAAGATATGGGCAATTCTGTCAAGTCCATGTACCAAGACCCATCCGCCGGCAGTACCGACTGAGCAATCATCCTATATCCACGACCAAGTGCCCGTGTCGCATGCATAACACTTGGTACGCCGGTTTCGGCTCGGTATGCCCACCATCCACACTCCCTGTCTTCACCCTTTGGTCTGTCTCCCCTCGGGACTTCCTGTCCTTGTATTATCCTCGGACACGACACTATTGTTTTATACTCGGCCACTCCCTATTGTCCCATCTTGAGTCACGATTCTATCATCCTGTCTTTTATTGTTCTATCCCCGCTTTGCATTCCTTGTTCTAATTTTATTCGTTGTGGACAATAACCACATGCTCTGCATACCTTGTTGTCCACATTCCTTATTCCACATGTCGCTTCTTAACCTATATAAGTAGGACATGCATGTACATATTTCCTCATTCTGGGTATCGACTAGGCTTAGGCCCTTCTACCTTCTTCTCCTCTGTTGAGTCCTCGACTTGGGCCGGCATCATCAGCATCCCCTCGAGTATCTGTCTGTTGCAAATAGGTGGCACGGACGGCAAGTAGGGCACAATGCATGAGTACGTTGAAGCCAACGCTGCTACTCTTGGCCTGCAGGACTTGGCCATAGTCCACTCGACCTTTCGCCAACACCCCTTGGCAGTACCGAAGTCCATCAGTACCCATAGCTTGACAAATTCAAATCAAGGGCTCATTGACTCAGTTTTGTGAGAGGGTATCAGAGAAATAGTAAGTTGCAATTATAGTACTTGGTATTGCCCCCCTTGGCCTTAATTACTGCCTCAAGTCTTCTAGGCATACTCTCTATCAAATTCTGATACACCTCTGGTGGTATGTTATTCCATACCTCCTCTACTCTCTCCCAAATTTGCCAAACTCCCTTAGGTGGTGTTGGATGCTCCTTAAGCCTGTTTTTTGCATGATCCCAGAGGTGCTCAATAGGATTCAGGTCTGGAGACTGTGCAGGCCAGTCAAGGAGAGTGATATTGTTGTTTTCCATCCAGTTCTTGGCCTTCTTTTACTTGTGCTTTGGGTCATTGTCCTGTTGAAAAATTACCTGTTCCTCAGGAATTCCAATTTCCTCCAGGCTGGGAAGCAGGTGGTCCTCCAAAATGGACACAAACTGATCAGCATCCATCTTCCCCTCAATCTCTGCAAGCTGGCCAATACCATCCCATCCCATACACCCCCATACCATAATGTTTCCCCCTCCAAACTTGACTGTCCCCTGTACCTCTCTCTCAATCAACCCCTCCCCCTTCTGTTTCCAGACCCACTGTCTCCCATCTAACCCAAACCTGTGATTTTGGTCTCATATGACCAAATGACCCACTTCCAGTCCTCTACAGTCCACTCTCTGTGCTTCAAAGCAAAGGCCAACCTCAGCTGTCTATGCCTTGCACCGAGGAAGGGCTTTTTCCTCTTCACCACAGCCTTGAATGAATGTTTCCTGAGAACTCTTCTGACTGTTTCTGAGGAGACTGGGTGGGGAATAATTGTATTGATGTTTTTGGTGACCTGAGTAGTATTGGCAGCTCTGCCAGTAGCAATTTGTGATAAAATAGCATGTTGATCTCCAGAGGAAAGCTTGGGGGGATGACCTCCAGAGGAGCAGGGCTGGTTGGGATGGAGAGTTCTGAGAGTCCTGGATACTGTGGACTGGCTGAGGCCAAGTCTTGAGGCAATAGTGTGAGTGGAATGACCATGAGAGGCTAAGGAGAGGATGTTTTCTTTTTGAGCAGAGGAAGTGGGGTGCATTGGAGTGTAGTGAAGTTCTGGACATGTTAGAGGGGATTAAATACCTTAATTTGAGTTCTCATGAAAGATAAGATTACCATAGTAACCATCTATCAAGGGTTACATGTTATATAATAGATGGAGCATCAGATTCTGATTGTTCTGACACCATCTTACAAAACTGAGTCAATGGGCCCTTGATTTTAATTGCCCATATCTTCATCACCCCTGATCGGAATTATATAATTTTTTAATGGTTGCATAGCCCTGATCAGATTTGTTCTTTGATGCACCAACACTTTTTTCATATTTTTTTACTTCAAAGCTATTCAACTAATAGTCCAAAAGCACCAAACATTGACTCAGTTTTGTGAGTCACTGTATATGCCGATGTACCATATGTATGGCCACATTAGGCCAGCTTCTATCTTCACTCTGGGAAGTTTTCAACATTACAAATCATTTTCCATGCTATATAAAATACCAAAAAAAAGTACAAACAATCAATTATAAATATAGTTTTTGCCCCCCATACCACTAGCCATTAGGCTACACTCAAAAACCATCACTTGCACTGAACCAAAGGTTATGTCAGGGGACTACTGGTTTATTCCCCTTTCCTTCCTTTTATTTCTTTTATCTCCTTTGTTTTCCTTATCCCTTTTACTTGTATTACTTCTTTAATCATTTCTCTATCTTCCCTTTTTATATTTTTACTGTAATCCTTTCTCCTTAATCTTCTTCTGTCTTCTTTGCTAGCAGTGACAGGATTGTTGTGTCACAGTCACAGTAGCTATACAGTTGCTTAGGTAAGGGGGTCCTTTGGTTGTTCTTAGGGAATGGCATGGGTCACCCACGGGTCAAATGTGGGTGACCCACACCCGACCCATGGGAAACCCGAACCCGTCAACCCATGGGTTTTTTCCCATGGGTCGACGGGTGTCGGGTGCGCGCCGCACCCGTACGCATGCGGCGCATGTGCGTACGGTGGGTACGGCGGGTATGGCAGATACGGCGTGTGTTGCACGCATGTGTCATCCATGTGCGCGTGCGGGACGTGCGTGTCGTACGCACCTGTGGTACGGCGCATACGGCGTGTGCGTGTCATACGCGTGCACGTACAGCGCATATGTCGCATGCGGCGC
Organism: Chroogomphus rutilus; assembly: GCA_003314275.1. NCBI lineage: Eukaryota > Fungi > Basidiomycota > Agaricomycetes > Boletales > Gomphidiaceae > Chroogomphus > Chroogomphus rutilus. The sequence goes on along the minus strand of QLPI01002225.1, from coordinate 18,092 downwards.
ACGCATGTCCCGTGCGTCGTGTCATCCGTGTGGGCCTGCGGCACATGCGTGTCGTACGCGCACGCGTGACAGCGCGGGTTGGGCCGGGTCATGGGTGCTCTCGGCCTGACCCGCACCCGCACCCAAGGACACCTGACCCAGTGACCCATGCAGGTTGGCCCAACCCGGTGACCCGTGTGGGTTGGCCCAACCCGTGCCATTCCCTAGTTGTTCTCTTCTGGAACTCCCTACCAGGTAAGCAGCTTGCATGTATCTAGCTGCATATTCTTTATATATTTACTTCTGGACCTCCCTACCAGTGTCTGATAGTGTCTGTGGGTAAACTTAGGATTCGAGTCCCTGGGTTAGGCCCTGGGTAGGTCACAGGGCTGGGTGGCGTCCTGCTGTTGGTCTCCCAGCAGGTACTGGAATCAGTACCTGAGTAGGTTGCCCTTACATGTTAAGCACCAAGTATACACTTTCCTATTTGGGACTAAAACACCAGAAACTCGTTGTACCATATACCTGAGGCTACAGTTGGGTTCCTAATATTATACACTATTTTTCTATATCACCACTGATTATATTTACCTTGTAAGAGAACTGTAATTCTCTAAACCGGTGCTTTGGTGCCCAGACCAGCTTCCTGGAATGGCACCTAAGTGGAGGCAAAACCTGGGACTCAGCTCCTAGTAGAATTGCCATAGAACAATATATTCCCTATCAATAAATATAGATAAAATCACAGAAAAATCCAGGGAATTATTCTCCTATTTTTCCAAACAACTCTCTGATATTCTAGTGTGGTAAAACCCTACAGAAACCTAGTCTGCCACCTTCAACTACACTCCTTTCCAGCATGAATGGCAGCAACAAATGCTGCCTCAGTGGTGGAAAGGGCTACTATAGGTTGAAGTTTGCTTGACCAGCTAATTCCACCTGTGCCCATCTTGAGATGGTATCCACTGGTAGACTTGCCATTGTGTTATGGCCTCTGCCCCTCGAATGATCCTATTACAGTTCGTGCAATCACCTGCACCCTTCCAGGGATTTTCCGGCTATGATTATCAACAACAATCCCCTGACCACCCTTTCTGCAATCCCTTTTCAACAACTCAAAGTTCCGTAATCTGAATTCCTATGATTCCATAACTATGTTTCCATTCTTGCGGTAGGCATCTTAAAGGATCACCATGTACCTGGCTCCCTTGTTCTTCACTTTCTATGGACCCCTTGTATTTCCTCCTTCCCCTTGTCTTTAGACCAGACAGTAGAAAATACAAGGATAGTTGCATGTAAATAATGCCCAGTTGACTGGACTATTCACCAGTACAAATATTGACTTAATTTACATCCAAGTTTCCGACTTAAGTTCCAGTCTACTTCTGACTTAGTTTCTTGCACGTCTGTGACTTTCTGAAATTAGGAACAGATGATCAAGGAGGGTGAAACACATAAGTTGAAGCCAAGTCCCTCTGACTTTGAACACCTGCACAACTAGTTGTACAAGTCCAACACCATGAACCAACCACCACCCTAAGTCCCAGCACTTCCTTGTCCTTGACCCTATGACTCTCAACCCCCTTATGACCTTGGAACCTCCATTTCTTACAAAAAGTTCACCTGATGGTGAGGGTGCATAGAAGGAGGATACAGGCAGTTTTAAAGGCAAAAGGGGGTCATACAAAGTACTAGATTGTAGAATAATAGAGGGTCAAAAAACTTCCCCAATGAGTGCTTATTTTGTTTGATTTATTGCACAATGAGTTTTGATAGGACTCACATGATTTCTTAAGTTGGTAGATAGCCAACATGTTCTAGTATATCATGTGAAATTTTCAGAACTTTTGCTGATGTCATTCCTTCACAGAATATTAATCTTTCTAAAATTCACAAACATTGGGACAGTTTTTTTGACCTACTGTATAAGTGTTTGGCACCTGGCTGTGGTTCCATGTGGGTCCAAGTACAGATAGGTGAAAATATAAGTGTTTTTGGAGGTTTTCCTTGGGCTTGGAGTGTTTGATGATTTAAGAGTTAATTACTTGGGGGTAATTCACTCTTAAATGGCTAGCCAAAATATTATAATATATTTTGGTAGTCCAGATAAGACTGATTTAAAGTGGATTTTTCCTTGAAGGAGAGGTTTGGATTCCTGCATGCTGAACCAGTTTGGAAATGACCAGACCTTAAGGGAGCATCCCCTGTTCCCTAACACAGATCCTCATATTACACATATGTGATAAGAGATATTGGATCCATGGATTACCTACTGTACCTCTATTAGATAGAGTACAGATCCATAGGCTGCATATACATATGTTATGACTTGTATTTGCAGGAAATATTAAAGTCAAAATAGAGACCACAAGACAGAGGGTAAATATGGATAAGATGAAGTAAACACAGAAGGAGGGTGGAAGAAGGGAAGCAGACAAGCATCGTCTTTGACCCGTGACCTGGCTACCAAACCATGCGGGTGAGGTACACTTCTATTATCATGGTACTGAGGGGAGTTACAAACTGGGGATTGTAGCCATCGTGTGCTAATGTCATAGACATGACAGAGATGGGTACTCACCACAGAAATGATGAGGTGGCTGTGGATGTTACACGGCAGATTTATGTAGACGTTCCCTCTGTTTATAGGCTCGGTGGGCATCGGTGCGCAAATTCACACATATACGAGACATATCAAATGAGGGTCTACAACTGGAAGAGTGTACTTCCCCAAGCTCTTGGCCTGATTGAATGTCACACGCAAGAGACCTCCAAGCGCGCGTCCATCTGAGAAGTATACAGATTCTTATTACATGTGTCATACTCTCTTTGACACTTTTCACGATTACTCCGGTTGCTACTTTTGCGACAAGCTAGCATCGCCGGTACCTCATAAAAATTGAAAAGGACTCCCTTTATGTGGTGTCTCTGACTACGTAAACAGTTCAGAACTAAAGACTTGCCGACCTGGGTCCACAGTCATGATGCCAATCGGGTGACAGATGTATATATGATCCATAGCTATGTGGGAGTCTGTACAGGATTAGCTGTATGATATGTGATATGTAATCTACACTAAATTAGATCTCACCTCAGTCAATGTCAATTAACGAATGTGGAATGAGAATCTTCTATGGGCCCTTTATAGGGACGGGGATTATCAACTGAAGGTATAGAAAATAAATCTGGAATGGGAACATAAGATAGTAACAATCAGTGTATGTGGACACGTTCCGTATTCAACACTCTGGACAGTGGTCGATGCCAATCTGATGAACCGGCCAACTGTCAGCTCGTGATGTGCCTGTCGAAGCAGCTGCCCCTCGATTGACACCATATAAGTCAATTTCAATGTTAGTTTGAGTCTTTCCATTAACCACCCCCTGCTTGTGTATTCTTGTTCGACACCCTTATTGTAATTCTTATGTCGTTCAACTATTATGAGGGTGGTGGTACTCCTTCCATTATTGCTACATCCAACGTCAGTGAGTGAGTATTTAAAATAGGTACTGATCGTGGTTTATCCTTTGTTCTTGGATTGTAGTCGCAGCATCCGTCTTTGTCCTGTATGACCATATTGTAACGTTTGGGGACGAAGTGAGTTTCTATACGATAATTCGAAGTTGGCCATCTTTAAACCTTTGACAGGTTGAACTTATTTGGAGGTGTTTAATAAGTTTACCACTCTCATTTGAAACCCGCTGAAGACGTTATACCTCCACCAGTACAAAGCTTACATGGGTCAGTTTACTGTTCTACTTTATTCGCTATTTAACAGTGGGAATCAGAGTGTGAGTAACTTTGTCAAATTATTGGGTTTATTTCTGACACTACTTAGGGTCCATCTGGCATTCTGCTCGAATGCATTTGGGGTCTTCTCTTTATTACCATCAGGATGTTTGACCTGGCAATGGTTCCAAGTAATCACCGGACAACTATTGTTCTTGGGCGTCGAGATACTACTTATCGCACGAGGTTACTCTTTTGATTTATCTATTCTCCATAAAATTTCCGACTTTCTCTTGCAGTTGTTGCCTACTATGGGAGAAGTAGATCCTTACTGGCATCTTTGCTCATTCTCCTGGCCGGAAACCTGTCGGCAGTTGTGGGCATTGTTGCCAGCACACTTCCGCACGCTCAGTATAGGCCAAATGATAATGCTATGTATCACTCCGGTTCCTGTATTGGCACCAGCATCCCATCCAAGTATGCCAGCTTCTGGTAAGTCGCTAGTTAGTCTCTCAGTCTGGTGGTTAAAATCCTAAAACTCCATCCTGAGAAGGATCCTCCCTCTTGTTACACACTGTGTGGTAGCCATTCTAACCATGATGAGATATTTCAAATCAAAAATAGATCAAACACCCAGTGCTCCTCTCCTTAAAGTCTTTTTAAGGGACCACACATGGGCCTTTGTGGCGATTTTAGGTCAGCTACATCTTCGCTCTACTGAGTTATTGACATATATATCATCTTGTATGACAGCCGTATCTCTATGGACCATGATTTCATGGCGTTTTTCTGATCCTCACACCCAAATCGCCATCACGTGTGTCTTTGATTAATATTCTTCAAGTGGACCCGAATAACCCAGTTGACGTGTCTAGTTGGAATTATTCAATACTCGGATTCTGTGTGAGTAATATCCTAGCTCCATAACATGAGCCTCGGCGCAACTTTGACACCACCAACTGAACTTAGGGTTCACGTCTAATCTTAAACTTGCGCGCGGCGGCTCACATTCAAAGCACAGCCAGTGGCCCAGGTGTTCTCTTCAGTGACCTCAAATTCGAGGGGTCAACAGAGTCCTCAACTGGATCTGAAATCTCTGAGAACACAGTTTCTGCTAGTGTTTCTGAAAGACGCACATGGCATACGTAAACGTTCAGGTCGATGCTAGATAAGTCGTGTTGTTTGTTGGTCAATGCTGATCATTATTGTTACACTTGCCATTGTTGTGAATAAATTATAAAAATTTAGTGAACCAGGAATCTAGATGTGATTGATCTTCAATTATACATGACCTGATCAAGTATTGACACAGATATTAACACTTCCTTATTCTCAATCATTACAGGTCCTGTGGACTACAACATAAAGCAATGCTCAACCTGACAATACTTTAATGATGGCTTTTACTACTATGAGATAAATTTGTTGAATGTTACACATGTACAGAATGCGTGACAGTGTGACAGTGACAGTGACAGTGTGATGTGACGTGATACCGTCACGTGCACAGGTGACAAACGCACCAGTCACACACTGCGTGTCATTGATGGGAACCACACACGCCTCTAGGAGGGGTGTGCGCAGGCATACGCAGTATTGAGTAGATGCTACATTTAGTATATAAGTAGAATGTTTAGAGTAGTATAAAAATTACTTCCAATAAATTCTAACAACTCTCCAATAACTTTCGCAACAAGTTAAATAAAAAGTCTTTTATCTAAAGCTAGAACACAGACTAAATACATTGACCTCTATTCTCTCCCCCTATCTGTTTGTCTACCCTAAAGTTGAATACTAAGTTATTAATATAATCACCTAGAGTTTGTTATATGGGCACTTGTTATGTAAGCAGATGATCAAACATTGAAAATGTAATACATCAATAAGTCATATCTGACCATATATCAGTTATATCAAATGGAAACATGAAAGAGAACTTCAGTGCATCTCAACACACCCCCTCAATAAAGTCTCCTTTCATTTCTGCAAACTCCCAAGCCTGTCCTACATCCCTCATATTTCATCCTAACAAGTCCCTTTGTGAGCACATCTGCAACCATGTCATCTGTAGGCATAAATTGGAGCTTGGGCAACTTCTTCTCCAATGGTATATCATATCAATGTGCTTCATCCAAGAGTGATTCTCACGATTCTTAGACAAAGCAATTGCAGGCTACCTATCACAGTAATTGGTGAGCTGTGAGATGTGATAACCAAGCTCAGTAAGTAGCTGTTTCAAACATATAGCCTCCTATTCTGACAAGTTAGCCACAATGTATTTGGCATCAGAGGAGGATGTGGCTGTCACGACCACAATACCATGCTCTGATTTACTCGGCAGTACCGACTGACCGACCCTTACCCATATCATCCCTCACCAGTGTGCAGTCTCGGCTCGGTACATTCGGTTCATCATTTGGTTCATTATCCCTATCCCACTCTCTTATTCTTTATTATTCTTCTATTCCCTGTCCTTCCCCTTGCCCATTTACCCTCGGGACACTCACTATTTGTTGTCACTCAGTCATGGCCCTATTGTTTTATATTCAGCCACTTTCTATTGTTCTATTCTCACTCACTCTTTTGTTTTCGATCATATTTTCATTGTTCTATTCCCATCCACATTCCTTGTTCTATTCTTGATCATTGTGGACAATACCTCCACATGATTCTTCATACCTTATTGTTCTCCATTCCTTGTGCCACCCTGTTCCACATCTCACTTCTTAACCTATATAAGTAGTGAATGTATGTAGATGGTTCTTCATTCTGGAAATCAACTAGGTTTATGCCTTCTTGTCCTCCCTTTCCTGTCTAAAGTCCTTTACTCGGGCCAACACTCTTGGCACTCTCCTGGGTATCTCTTCTGTCTTAAATCAGTGGCATGCACGGAAAGTAGGGCGCAATGCATGAGCACATTGAAGCCAAGCCACTATGACTGGCCTTGTCAAGTGCACGTACTGAGGCCTGGTAGGTTGGCAGTGCCGACTAAGTGCCCAGCCAGTGACCAAGTGACATACTTAATAGACCATCCCCAGTTCAGCACATCCCTCATTCCCATTCCTCACCCCCATTCCTTACCCACCTTATCCTACTCACCAACCCAATAATCCTACCCATTCCACTCCTTGTCCCCCGATCCGTCTTACCTCGGGACATCTTATCCTTGTCTTAACTTCGGCTACAACCCCCTTGTTTTATAATCGGCCACTCCCTATTGTCCTATCCTTGGCCATGTTCCTATTATTCTATTTTCATTGTCCCATCCCCGTTTACATTCCTTCATTCTAATTATACTCGTTGTGGACAATACCCACATGCCCTGCATACCTTATTGTCCCACATTCCTTATTCCACATGTCGCTTCTTAACCTATATAAGTAGGACATGCATGTACATATTTCCTCATTCTGGGTATCGACTAGGCTTAGGCCCATCTACCTTCTTCCTCTCTGTTAAGTCCTCGACTTGGGCCAGCATCATCAGCATCCTCCCGAGTATCCTGTCTGTTGCAAATCAGTGGCACGCACGGCAAGTAGGGCGCAATGCACGAGTACATTGAAGCCAACGCCACTACTCTTGGCCTGCAGGACTTGGCCATTGTCCGCCCGACCTTTTGGCAGTCCCGAAGTCCGTCAGTATCCAAAGCTTGACAGGCCTGCAGGACTTGGCCACTTCCCACCAGCATCGTGAAGCTGGCACTATTACTATAATGCTCAGCCCATGCATCATCGGCAGTACCGGAGCCTGACAGTGGCCACAGTTGGTTGTTGATTGCTGCTCCACCAATGAAGAAGGAATAACCTGTCATGAACCACTTTCTGTCTTCATCTCCAGCATAATTGGCATCACAGTAGGCCTGAAGCATTTGGCTGGGGACTAAGACTAGGAGAATCATAGGTCAATGTTAGGCACTAAGCCAACGATGCATGGGCCGAGCACTATAGTAATAATGCCGACTTCACGATGCTAGCAGGAGGTGGCCAAGTATCAGGCCTCGGTAATGCCAAAGACGTAGGTGAGAACTGGCCAAGTCCTGCAGGCCAGTTGTAGTGGCTTGGCATTAATGTACTTATGCATTGTGCCCTACTGTCTGTGCATGCCACTGATTTGGAATGGAAGGGATGCTTGAGAGGATGCCAAGAGTATCGGCCCGAGTAGAGGACTTCTAAGCAGAGGAAGGAGAGCAGGAAGGTGTAAACCTAGTTGATACTCAGACTGAAGAACTATGTACATGCATTCACTACTTATATAGGCTAAGAGGCAGGATGTGGAATAAGGGGGGCATAAGACATGGAGAAAAGAATAAGGTATGGAGACCATGTGGAAGTATTGTCCACAGCGATCTAGAATAGAACAATAAGATGTAAACGAGAATAAGACAATGAGATATGACCAATAATAAACAAGTAGGAGTGTGAGGGAAAATAGAACAATAGAGGGTGGCCAAATATAAAACAATAGGGCCACGACCAAGTGATAAATGAATAGTGAATGTCCTGAGGTAAAACGGACAAAGGGAAGGATGGAGAATAAAAGAATAATAAAGAATAGGAGGGATGGGGTAGGAAAGTGAACCAAATAATGAACTGAATATAGTGAGCCGAGACCACATACAAGTAAGGAGTGACTAATCACTGGCATGTGGGATTAACGATAAGGGTCGTTTGGTAGGTGCTGTTGGAGTTTGGGCTGCAGGAGGCAATACATCACATGTCACGTAAGGTCACTGAAGCCGGATTAGGAGAACAAAGGGCATTGATACATATATAAGCTAGAGTATTTACAAGAAAATAGATTGTCGGTCATACTTTCCACCTGTAAGGGCAACCCTCCTTCGGAACTGATCTCGCAACTGCTGGAGGCTAGAACCAGCGGGACACCACCCAGCCCTGGATGTCTGCCTAGGCCTGACTATGGGACTCAAACCCAGAGCCTACCCACAGGCTTCTCAGATCTAAGCAGGGGAAATCCGAAGTTCAATTATAGCTACTACCTAAGTACATGTAGGGCTCTCACCTAAGCAGGGGAAATCCAAAGAGGAAAGTCTAAGGATTCTGCTGCTGGTGAACCGCTTTTATACCCTTTATGTAAGTGGTCTGTGCACTAGCTTATAAATCAACACAGGCACTTATTCCCGGTTCCAGTCATGATGCTAAGATCATTCCTATCTCCTGCTTGGTGGTCCCTCAGACCTGGGTCTCCTGGCTTCGGAGTTGGGGGGAGTCCAAGATAGGGCCTCGGAGTTGGGAGGAGTCCAAGATAGGGGTTTGGACTTGGATCAGGACTCGGAAGGGATCGTCCTCTGACATTGGTGGCCTTTCGGACTTGGTCTGTCATCCTCGGAGTTTAGGTGGAGTCCGAGATAGGACCTTGGACTTGTTGTCAGGACTCGGAGAGGGTCGTCCCCTAACACCACCCTTATCTGCATATCAAATTACAACAGGTTACGGGCCCCGCGCTCACCTCAATCTGTGTTTATCTGTGTCATCTGTGTTTATCTGTGACAATCTGTGTTTATCTGCGACAATCTGTGTTTATCTGTGCCAGTATCTGTGCCACCCATATTTCCCAACTTTACAAAAAATTATAAGTTCAATCCACAATCTTATTTCAGGCATTGCCAAACTCACACGTTCACCACCAAATTGGTCAACATGGTGAAAGGATGCAGAGGTCATTCTCGAGTCTGAGGATCTTTTTGGCATGGTCGATGGCAGTGCCACTCCACCCTCTAATCCCACCCACCTTCTATTATGGCAGAAGCGAGACAAGCGTGCTTATGCTATCATCTACCTCCTTGTCAATACTGATAAGCGACATGTTATCGCACAGGCCTCACTTGGTTTGGAAGCCTGGCCTCTGTAGAAAGCAGAATTTGAAAAGGATATTGCATCAAACCGCCTTAACCTCCGAAGCAGTTTCTACAACATCACACATGATCCATCCAAACCTGTCACTGAATTTATCACTACCATTCAAACCATCTCTCGTCAACTTGCTGCCATTAAGAACCCACTTCATGATACAGAAATCTCTGACATGATCCTTCTCCGCCTTCATGAATCATTCTCTCCTGTCCGTTCTGCCCTCATTACTCGCAAAGAAGAACCAACACTAGATGAAATAATTGCTGCAGTTAAAGAACATGAAGCACACATGGCAATAACAAGCCACTTACCCAATGGAATCAGTGGAATTGGTGAGAATGACACTGATGCTGTGTACTTTGCTGGAAAGCAGCGGAAGCAGGGGAGGTCAAAAGGAGTAGTAAAATCAACAGATATTGACTGGGGAAACTCAAAAGGACAAGATGGTGTTTGCTTCCATTGCGGGTGTGCAGGCCATGTGGCGGCAAAGTGTATTGCTGACATGCCACAGGAAATCAAAGACAAGATCATTACAGGAGCGGCACATATTGCAAGAGAAGTTGACTCTGATCAGTCCACGGATGATGATACAAGTGATATGGTTGCGTATGCCAAGGAGAATCCACGTATGTTTGCGCTCATGGTAAATGCACTGCGACCTGCATGTGATCATAAACATGAAGCTGAATTCGCTCAAGAATTCATGGAATACGCACATACTGCTGTTGACACATTGCTTCCAACTAGGACATCCGATTCCCAAATTCAGTGGGAGCAGGCAAATCAAGAAGGCGGTGCTAGCAGAAGAAAAGAAAAGAACATTAGGATTTCTTCCATGGCATCTGATGTGTGGAAAGAGTTTAGACTGACTGAGCATGGTTGGTATGTCGAGGATCCTACTTGAAAGGCATGCCTCCGCAGAGTGGGAGTGTTGGAGTTTGGGCTGCGGGAGGCAATACATCACATGTCACGTAAGGTCACTGAAGCCGGATTAGGAGAACAAAGGGCATTGATACATATATAAGCTAGAGTATTTACAAGAAAATAGATTGTCGGTCATACCTTCCACCCTTATCTGTGTATCAAATTACAACAGGTACTACCGAGTGAACTGGAACTTGGTATTGTGGGTTTGACACCAAGTCCTGCAGGCCAGTTGGAGTGGCTTGGCTTCAATGTACTCATATGTTGCACCCTACTTTCCATGTGTGACACTGGTTTGGAACAGATGAGGTACCCAGGAGAGTGCCAAGAGTGTTGGCCCTAGTAAAGGACTTTAGACAGCAGAAGGGAGGGTAAGAAGGTGTAAACCTAGTTGATATTCAGAGTGAAGAACTATCTACATACATTTGCTACTTATAGGTTAAGAAGCGAGATGTGGAATAAGGAATGGAGAACAATAAGGTATGCAGAGCATGTGGAGGTATTGTTGTCAGGCATTGGAAATGTCGACGATACCATTGGGAGTCGGCTTTCCATAATGGCCAATTAGAACCATCAGTAGCCAACTTCTCTACAGTCATTAACTTGTCTGATTTATCCCTGGGGCCCATAACCGTGTAGGGAAATTAGATTTAATATATCAATGCAACTTAAGTAGGTGCACAAGGGAAACACAGACTAATAAAAGAACCCCTCAGTATGTGTGGTCAACACTCTTTTATAAAAGAAAACTACCTAATAAAAGAACTACAAAAAATTTAGTCTATATTTTACATTAGGATTATTTTTCTCACCACCTGAGGAGGAATTAGTACTGCTCGCGAATGCGCGCAAATACCATGAGCCGTATGATGTGATGAATGACCGCTACCTCGTTTGAGGATCGCGTGCGACGCTCCGGCGGAGTTCGAATTCCGATGTCGTGTCATGCAAAATATAATAATACAGCTTTTTGAATTTCGAAAAATAAAAGAAAAATAAGAGAAAAATAAAAGAAAGATATACCGATAGTTCCTCATCAAAAGAGTGAAGAAATTCGGGAGTTTTGTTTATATTAGGCTTGATTTGTTGGGATAATCCCAACAGAGTTAATACTAGAGATTACTTGCCATAGGAACCTATAATTATGTGCAAAAGGTCTGAGGGAATTGCACTGAGTGTTGAATCTATATTCAATAATTATATTGATTACTTGTGAACTATTAAGTGCTTATTGTCAAAACAAAATCAAATCATTATCCAAGTTGTCATTTTCCTTCCCCAATCCCTGTAAAATATATTTTGCTCCTCTGATGTCATGTATGATGGTTTGTCCTGGATTTTGTCTCAAGTTTGTGTTCCACTTGTATTCTGCACAGTATATAGTCTTGTATTTTATAGTATAAAATCATGATCATCAAAATTATCATTCAGAAAGTAAAGAAAATTAATTCTGGTGTTGAATCTGTCTAAATTACTACCCTAATAAAGTCTAGACTTCACAACCCTTGGCTCTTAATTTTGTCACTGATTCCTATGTTCGATTCAGGCGATGCACGATGTTGTCAACGCAGGATATGTTCGTTATATTGGCATGAGCTCCTGCTGGGCATGGCAATGTCTGTCTGTTATATTCTGATCAAGCTTGATATCTAACCTGATATTTTATTCACGGTCCACTCAATGCGGAGTACGTGCAAGCAATAAGCTGGGATCCCACTGGCCTATAACTAATGATTACATTGTAGATTATGCGAACAATAATAATCTGACTCCTTTTATCTCAATGCAAAACCATTATTCGGTGGTGTATCGTGAGGAAGAGAGGGAGATGTTTCCGACGTTGAAGGCAGGAATTTCATCTGGTTATCGTGGGATCAGCCAGGTGATCAAAAACCATCTTTTTGTACAGCACTTTGGGGTTGGATCCTTGTTGCCCCTTGCACGTGGAATCTTGACAAGTCCAAATGACACACAATCCAAAAGGGGTGAGACCGACCCGTATGTGTCTCTTTGGTTTCTTTTGTTGCCTTTTCAGTATCCTGCGTTGTAATATGATTCCGGTATTCAGGCACACGGGCATTTATCCTGACACAGCGAGTTGGGCAGAAATAGTAAATCGGTGAGTGCCATCAATCAAATGATATTTACGGGAATTAATGGTTTTGTGTATGTTTAGAGTAGGGGAAATTGAAAATAAGAAAGGGATAACCATGGCTCAGGTTTCCCTGGCTTGGTGGATGTCAAAGCCAGGTACGCATCTTTAATCACTTTTCGTCGTACTGCCTTATTGACGGGGCGCCAGGCGTGTCTGCGCCCATTGTGGGAACAACTAGTCTCAAGAATCTTGAATAATTCATTGGCATGTGTCACTTTCAAATCAATTCCTCGTCTCCACCTACACATCTATTTTATTTCTATGCATTCGCTGATTTTTTCCCGATGTGTCGCTAAGCTGCAGTGCACATCACGTTAACAGAAGAAGAGATCAAGTACCTTGAGGAAACAATATCAGCCCCAAGCGAACACAGGGCATAAGTAATTTATGCTTATGTGTCCATTTTCAAACGCATGCCTTCTTCCCTGGTGTCTTTGTTCTACTAAAGAGGTGTCTGTGCATCTTTAATGTAATCAATTCATCCCATTCACCCCGTTCCATTCCCATCCCTGCGAGTGATTTCTGGAGCAGCGACATCAAGTGAACAGCTAGCATGCCAAGTTCTCACAAGCCCCTTATTTTCTCGTGATTGATCGCACTGATGGTGTTGGAATTGATTGACTGTGCGTGCGGTGTTGTGCGAGGCCACCTACATTGGCCGTGAACTTGCGTGTATTGCTACATAGCTCCTTGGCTATTTCCGCCTACTCCCAACTCGGGGTTGCGCCCTCCTCTGCGCCATCAACCCTTCGCAAGTAACAGATGGTATTAAACTTGATCGGCGCTGGCGGGGCTGGAGTCATCCTTGGCCCGAAGCGCTAACATCGCATTACGCAGTAACTATCACAGGACTATACCCCTGTAGGCACTTCAGGTACATTCTGTTCGTCTCGGTAACTACTTTACATGCAAAGCTGAAGCCGCACATCAGGAGACTCTCGAGCTGAGCCGTATGACGACCTCAAGTTAGGTAGTGTTCTGCGCGCTACAGGTATTTCGGCGTTGCCCTTCCCCATTTGAGCGTTTGAAACGCCCAGGTTATCAAGTCTGGTTATGCCGAAAATGAAAGATCTTACTGGCTCCTTTCATGCGGATATATGCATGAAATGGTCAGAAACAAATCAACAAAACTGGCAACAATCTCATGGAATTTCCCAATGCCATCCATGCGCCAATACCCAACCATCTGCTGATGTGTTTCCCCACCCGTCATGTCCTCATACCCAGATTGACCAATTCGACTACGTATTACTTCGTCGCACCTAGTGTCGACTCCGTTATTGCCAAGACGCTCAAAGCAGTAATAATCGCCACCCTTGGGGGGTGGCTATACACATGTCTCCCTGTGTCTTTAACCAAAGGGACCTCAACCCAGGTATATCCGCCGCAGCGTCACCGATGCAAGTGCTGTGAAGTATGGGGTTACATGTATAGCCCTCATTCTAGGTCGTAGACTGGATTGTGGGTGCTGTGGTCAGTCAGTCCTTCGCCGAATTTCTTTTGTTTATTCTGTTACCGAATCAGATAATCAGTACTGCATTGAAAAATGTACAGGAAATTTGAATATATATGCATAGGGTCTGTGTTCTGAGGAAAAATATGTACTAGTTGGTGCGATTCCGGAAGTAATAGCTAGGCAAAGGCTTTTTATCTTTGTGACTATTTCCACCGCCCCTACCGCAATCCTCAGGTTTAAAACCCTGGGCGGCAAGACCACATTATCTAATTTTTATGCCCACGGGACTCCTGAATAATATTATTGATATTTCCTTACCTTTATTTCCGGTCAATCTCATGATCTGTTAATGTTGCATATGTACGCTGGATAAGGTCACAGGGCAACATCTGAACAGGCCGGAGCCCCCTCGGGGCGGTTCAGGGACATAACCTCCTCGGGTGTACCTATGTTAGCTTGCGTGTATCCATCATGCTTTCGGGTTCAATAAATTGGGATATTGCCTTTGTCGTGAGCCCATTACTATTTTTGGTGCCCCTGGATAGTACTCACTCCTATAAATTCCGTGTTCCTCCATCTCATTACAGTTTCGAGTCCCCAGAAACATACTCACCATGAAATCGGTCCAAGCTATCCTCCTCATCGCGGTTGCTGCAGTCATCTTACCAACGTCTGCCCACTACCTTGTCGAGAGGGAACCTACCCCGAACCCTATTATTGTTTGTGACATTGCGTGTTTTGAGCCAGAAGTATTCTGTAGCCCTTGTGGATGCTGCTGTAAGTGATATGTCTTTGTCGAGTGTCAGCGTCGTTTGTATCAGTATCCCTGGTTGACATTATGTTACTCCAGAGACAGACGATAAGGCCTGCATTAAAAAATGTGAATAAACGTCACCGAATGATCATGTAGAACTATGGCGAGTAAAATTATTAGCAGAGGAGCTGAAAATCAAAGAGTAATGCTCATAGTATACTAGGTTGTGATCATTAAGGAAATTCGAGAGCGATGTTGTTTATGGTTGTGATTATATACAAGGCCGTTACAGACATGCATTATTTTCCAATCCACTGTTCCCAGACATGTGTAACCTGTTCAAAATGACATTTTCCCTGAAGAGTAATGAAATCTGTTAAGCAGTTTCCTTGTAAAGGCACCCTTGCTCTCAGATCTGCGTCTTTATGCGAATAAGACTCATGGATGATGTATAGTATTCGGTTAAATATTGATTTTCAAAATTATATTTTTCACATTTATAACAACGCATTGTGGCCCTGAAATTAAGGGTGGTTCGGCGATTTCACATGGACGCAAAACAATTAACGCAAAACAATTACGCTCCGATGGTTGTTTGAGGCCGTGTGTCCGATTCCTAGTTCTGGTTTGAGTGAACAATAGTCTCTACTCTTAATGGCAAAATAAAGTAAGGCTGACTGAAATACCGATCCACGGTCAGGGTTACGGTCAGGGGTCTGTTCTGGCGCGTTGACCAGGTGAGACCAGGTAAAATGTCACCTGAGTTGAGGCCTGCTTCCACATGGAAATTTCTTCAGTGCTCGAATTAATTTCATAGGTGATTACATTTAACCGTACACAGCAACGGCCTCTATATAAAATGCACTAACACTGAATGAGATTGCCCACTCAAATCACCAGCCATCGTCATGAACGTGAAATCACTCCAGACTATCGTCCTCGCCGCAATTGCAGTCATGGTCGGACAAACCTCTGCCCGTGCCATAGATGAGAGGGGACTCGAAATACTCGCTCCTCGCAAGTGCGACCTTTTCTGCGATCCCCCTCAGGTATTTTGCGACCCGTCGGACTGCTCATGCTGCAGTGAGTCTTGAACTTTCAAATGTTACTCATGTCTTGACATTTTCTGCTAGATCCAGTATAATATTTTCAATCAATTCTTTTGAATATATATTTCTCCACGTTTTCAGAAGAGAGCGGATAGAAGGGTAGCGAGAAGGGCGGTCGATGCTCGCCCCCGGCCACGTTGTATTGTCATGTGGTCGATATCGTGTAGTGCGGAAGGCTTGGGTAGCCAGAGGTATATATGTGTTTTATAGATGGAATATGTGCTTTCTTAGTACTTAGGCTGCGAAATTTAAGCCAAGAAAATGTTGTAATGGCTGGGGACAAGCACTGATGATCAACAAATATCCGTACTCATTTCCAGGGGATTTTTGTGATAATAACATCAGTCCTTTAGTCTGAACATGAAACACTCTATTTCAATAACACAGTAGAATTAAGCGCAAGTGTATGTGATGAAGTGGTGGTTGAAGGCAGAGGTGTCAAACCGCCGTGAAACCATGCCCAACAACATCAAATATTCAAATTGATAATCTGAAATTTGGTCTATACCCTTATACGTATGCAACATGTATTTTTATTGGTCTTCTCTCAAATACGGTTGGCCAGTAATTTTGTACTGGAAATAGTATAGTTACCGATTTCAAGTAAACGGTAGATAATTAACCGCTGATAGACGTTTTTGACGCCGTTGTTCTAGTTCCTAGATCTGTGTAATTCCGGAGCTCTAGTCTCTAACACCAGTGGGGATGTTAAGTCGGCCTTCTTTCAGATCAGTCGATTGATATCAAGGGTTACTTCAAGGCGCCAATTCCATCAGTGGAAACCAGGTGAGACCAAGTAAGATCTTACCTGACTGTATTTTCCTATCAAGGCACCCAGTGCATTGCATCGGTGGTTCCCTTGACTCTCCCAATACCACCGCTCGTATATTAAATACACTCATCTCAATGAAATTTCACATTCAACTCACCAGCCATCGTCATGGAAGTGAAATCACTCCAAACTATAATGATCGCTGCAATTGCAGTCATGGCCAAACAAACTACTTCCCTTGCCATAGATGAGAAGGGACTCGAAGCACGTGCCACTTTCACGTGTGCTCTGTTCTGTCCGTCCCCAGAGATATATTGTGACCCTGGGCATTGCTCCTGTTGCCGTGAGTCTTGAACTTGTCATTGTGTATCACTTATTAACACATTCTGCTAGCTCCCCCAATATAACTTTTTTCAATAAGTAATTCGTATATCCATGCCCTTATTCTTTTAGAAGTAACAGGATAGGCAGAAGGGGTTGTGTTTGCCACCGCCGTTTCTGTCATATGGTCTATATAATGCGTAGTGAAGAAAACATACGTGGCCAGTAATATATACCATGAATAGCACATGTAGATTCTTAAGTCGCCAAAATAAAATACAATGGTATAAACTGAATGCATAGCTCCAACAATGTTCAGTAGCACAAGGGTATGGCCGAGCCTTGAAAATTGTCTTTGTTTGCACTGCTTGATATTGAGTGCTACTCTCATCTTGACGATCAGCTGAAACCTGGATTGCTAAAAACACCAATCCCTTGGTTTATTACTACCCATCGACAAGTGAATGCATCAGGATCTGTTTGAAAATCTGCTATTGGTACAATGACTCGGAGGTAAAGAGATTTTAGATCGATGGCCTCCACTCGTTCACAAATACATTGCGCGACCTTGGAAGCGTGCTCGCCGTTCATTTGATATACTTGCCATCACCGATGTTTCCCAAGAGACCTTGGTTTTCACGATCCCAGACAATCTGCCCCTTCAATAGAGTGTAGCGTGGCCAGTTATTGAATGACATCCCTTCATAGGGTGTGTAGTCGATGTCGTGGTGTAGCATGGTGTTATTGAGCTGAAATGGTGTCATTTTCCCGGGAGGGTACCAGATACACAAATCGGCGTCATTTCCGGGCTGAATCGCTCCCTTTCTCGAGAGCCCGTAGAGTTTTTCAGGGTTACTGCAGGCAAATCTGACAAAGTCGTGAATCGTGATGCGTCTCTCTTGAACACCATTGAACAGGAGTGGCAATCGTGTTTCTAGACCCGGCAGACCGTTGGGGATCTTAGAAAAGATGGCTTTCCCGTCAACGATGCCTAATCGTTTGCCACCCTCAGTGTAAAATCTC
>QLPI01002222.1:0-11456 GCA_003314275.1 Chroogomphus rutilus | reverse complement strand
AAAATACATGGGTGAAGGAAGAGGACATGAATGCACCCACTAAAATTCAAGAGTTCTACCTATAACACCCGGGAGCACCTCGGAGAATCCGAACAATGGCCTTCGAATCCCTATTATTCTGTGCCACGAGGATGCAGCACTCTAGAAGGGGGGGTGATGTCAGGGGACGACCTTCTCCAAAGCCTGATCCAAGTCCGAAGTACCATTTCAAACTCCGATCAACTCCGAGGCTAAGACATCCAGAAACCACCGAGTGGAGACAGGAACGATCTTGAAGCATGATGACTAGAAACCCGGAGTGAACGTCCGAGCCTCGGACTTAGTACCAGGAAGTTGGCTCTACAAACTCCGATGTATTGATTTGTAAGCTAGTGCACAGACCACCCACATAAAGGGTATAAAAGGGGCTCACCAGCAGCGGGATCCTTAGACTTTCCTCTTTGGATTCCCCCTGCTTAGGTGAGGACTCCACATGTATTTAGGCAGTAGTAAATAATTAAAACCTTTGGATTCCCCCTGCTTAGCTTGCCTCTGAGATATACCTCGGGGCTGTAAGAGGGTTGCCCTTACAAATTCCATGTATGTGCACCATAGCTTATACTAATGCTCAATTAGCTGACCAAGGGGATGAATAGTGTTCGCAGCAGTGATGCTCACTCTTTTAAAACATCTATGCCTATGTACATATTGCCGGACGATGAGAGCAAGGCCAATTTTATCATCCCAAATGTGTTGAAAAAGGCAGTGTGGGGTTGGAATAACAATGTTACAGTGCGGTTCCTTTGCCCCATGCAACTTTTATCCAAATTTGACAGAGACCAGCAGTAAGTGGCATTTGTGCCATTCGCATTTACTGGCTTTGGCGAATAAGCTATTTTTTCTGAGTCGATGGAGCACCTCTCGAATATGTTCTCGATATTCTTCGAGTGAGTCTGAATAAATTAGTATGTCATCTATATAGGCAACAGCACAATGGTCTATCAGGTCACCAAGAATGTCATTCATGAACCTCTGAAAGGCCGCAGGGGTGTTGGAGAGGGCAAACGGCATAACTAGCCATTCATAGGACCCATACCGGGTCTTGAAGGCAGTCTTCCATTCTTCTCCCTTGGCAATTCGGATCAGATGGTACGCGTGCCAAAGGTCGATTTTTGTATAAATTTGAGCTTTTTGGGGGGCATCTAGTAGGTCAGTGATTAGAGGGAGAGGGTACCGATCCTTCTTGGTCACTTTGTTTAGTGCTTGAAAATCCACGCATAGCCAAAGGGAGCCGTCTTTCTTTTGGACAAATAAAATTGGTGCCCTGTGCGGAGAACGGGAGGCCCTGATGAACCCCATGTTCAGGTGTTTGTCAAGGAATTCATGCAGGGTTTCTAGTTCTGATTGTGACAATGAGTATAGGGGTAGATGAGGTATCTTGGCGTCATCTTCCAAGGTGATCTTAAGATCATAGGGTCGGTGGGGTCCTAGAGTGTCAGCTTTTGTTTTACTGAAAACATCAGTGAATTTGTGATACTCTTTGGGGATGTTTTCCAGGTTGACTGGATCGAGGGGAACTGACAGAACAGATGAGGCCTTGACGGAACAGATGAGGCCTTGACCGATTGTACCAAAGCGGTGTCGATGGCCGAAAGGTCCAGACGGAAAACTTGCAAACCTTCTAGTTTACAGGCATGTAGGCGGCTGCATTGACTAGGGCTATTCGCGGAGCTTCTAATTTTGGAGAGGATCCTGGTTGAGGCCATGGAGCAGCGGCAGGTGCCAGCTAAACTGAAGGCTTTGGGACACACCTAAGGTCATTAGCGGTTTTTCGGAACGTAATACTGTCCAATACCCAATCAATCAATGGATTGTAGTGGGTGAGCCAGTTGTGACCGAGTACTACCAATACAGATGAATCTAGTGATGTGACATACATATGGATGGACTGTAGTTGTCCTGATGGAAATTTGATCGGCAGTTCCAAAGATTCGGTAATGACTGAGTTAGTAGTGCCATCAAATAGTTTAAGGGGAATTGAGTCAATGGAAGTAGTAGGGGTATTATGTTCCCGAACATAGGAGGATTCTATGAAGCAGTGAGTAGAGCCTGAATCGATCAGACATTTAAGAGGGGTTGCCAAGGAACTCAGCACCAAAACAGAAGATAAAGGGATTACCAAAGAATTAGGATTAAGAAGGGCAGAAGCATTAAGCTTAACCTCAGTACTAGCACTTGCCGAGTCAATGCAACTCCCGGTGTGCTGGGGAGCCAAAGAGTTGCTGATTAGTTTTTTGACTTGGTCACCTCCACTGATTTCTCAGCTTTGATGTCTGAGGTGCTAGTCACCTTGCAGGTAGCAGATCTGGATTGTGGGGGCATAATCATTAAGAGGTAAGAGGCACAGGAAGTAGTGTGAGTCTGAGTATACTGTCAGGCCTTGGTAACACCGAAGGTATGGTTGGGAACCAGCCAAGTCCTGCAGGCCAGTCAGTGTGGTTTGGCTTCAACGTACTTGTGCATTGCACCCTGCCTCCTGTGTGTGCCACTAACTTCTAATGGAAAAGATGCTCGAGAGGATGCCGAGGGTGTCGGCCTGAGTGGGGACTTCTGAACAGAAGGAGGAGAGCAGGAAGGCGTAAACCTAGTTGATACTCAGACTGAGGAACTATGTACATGCATTCACTACTTATATAGGCTGAGAGGCAGAATGTGGAATAAGGGTGGCATAAGACATGGAGAAAAGAATAAGGTATGGAGACCATGTGGAGTAAAACAATAGGGCCGCGACCAAGTGGCAATGAATAGTGAATGTCCCAAGGGTAAATGGGCAAGGGGAAGGACAGGGAGTGGAAGAATAAATAAGAAATAGGAGGGTGGGGTAGGGATAATGAACCAGATGATGAACCAAGTGTACCAAGCCGAGACCACACACTGGTGAGGGATGATATGGGTAAGGTGTAGGGTGCAAATATGCATCTCACCCCTGAGAGACCAATCTCAATATATTGTATTTTTATATCGATTTCAATGGCATTCTATGCACAATTCTATTCTAAAATTTTTGATTATAATTTTGTATTTTTACTCTCGATATTGAGAGAGTTATTGTGTATTTTGTACTATACTCACGCGCGCTTATACATGCACCACACAACATGCGTGGCCGGCTCCCTGGGAAGGGACCAGGAGGTTGGCTCTATACCAAAGAGGATGTATAGGGGCTGGCTAAAGGATATATATGGGTGAAATAACACCCATGTATGCCTTCCTCCTCAGTGGTTGACAACACTGAGGAGGTGAGCCATTTGTATGAATAAATGCGACTTTATGATTGATTTTCGTCTATTTACTTTGTAGTTATATTCCATAGGTATTTTCTAAAGAAATACTCAGTGGTTGACAACACTGAGGAGTTATATTCCATAGATTGCTCTATAAATTCTCCAACCTACCGCCTAAGTTGCTCATAATCTTATCAGACTGACCCCATGGCAATGCCCCATCTCGGCACTCCTGAAACACCAAACCCAAGATGGACGCAAACCCCAGATGGTTTCCTTCGGTTAGACAACCGGATCTACATCCCCAACATGAACAACCTCATATTACACATTCTATAATACAAGTACGACCATGTCCTCTTGGGACATTTTGGTCAAAACAAAACACTAGCCCTGGTCCGCCATGAATACATCTGGCCAGGCTTACGTACCTCAGTCATCGACTTCTGAAAATCCTGCACCACATGTATGTGTTTGAAATTGCAGTGTCACAAACCCTACGGCTGCCTAAAGCAACTTCCCATTCCCAAACGACCATGGAATTCCATATCCATGGATTTTATTGAACAACTCCCCCAGTCTTCAGGTTTCACATCGATACTAGTAATAGTTTGCAGACTCACCAAACAGAGTATCTTCATTCCTACAGTCAATACAATCACTTCTGCTGAATTGGCTAAACTGTTTGTACTTCATGTCTTCTCCAAGCATGGTGTACCGAGTCATGTAACATCTGACTGCAGAAGCGAGTTCATCTCCCACTTCTTCAGGTCACTCGGAAAAGCTCTCGACATGTGCCTACACTTCACCTCAGGCTACTACCCGGAAGCCGATGGCCAAACCAAACAAGTAAACCAGACCCTGGAATGGCACCTTCGAGTCTACTGCAACTACCAACAGGACAATTGGTCCAAACTGTTGCCACTAGCCGAATTCGCCTACAATAATGCTCCAAATGCCACCACGGGCATCTCTCCCTTCTTCACCAACAAGGGACATCACCCGAACCTCACCGTACACCCCGAATGTGATCTTGCCTCCTCTCGAGCATGCGAGTTTGCTGTAGACCTAAACCAACTCCATGGAGCTCTGAAAGAACAAATCAGCCATGCCCAATCACGATATCAAGTCTTGGCAGATTCCCATAGACTTGCCGCTCCCAAATTCCTGGTCGGATCTTCAGTATTCATTAAAGCTCAGTTTTTCCGTACCACTCGACCCTCTAAGAAACTGGCAGAGAAATATCTCGGCCCCTTCGAAGTAATAGCTTGAGTCGGCACCCATTCCTATACCCTCCATCTACCCAACTCTATGCGGGCAGTACACCCGGTCTCCCATGTTTCAATGCTCGAACCCTCTACCCCTAATACCATACCCGATTGAGTTTAGCCTCCGCCTCCCCCTGTTGAAATAGATGGGGAAATCGAGTACGAAATAGCTGAAATCCTTGACTTAAAAACTGACCGAAGACACAGGCCTTGCCCCCTGCTCTACCTTGTCCATTAGACAGGTTACAAAGGCACTGAAGATGAAACATCTTGGTTACTAGCAACCGAACTTGGTAATGCTCCCGAGATTGTAGCAGAATTCCACCTTGCCTACCCTGATAAACCAGGCCCATGGCCTCTGGAACCCAATTAAGAGTTCCTATATGCCTCCTCTTCCCTACCATTTTCCATTTTTTTTCTCTTTTAATCCTCATTCAGTCTCTATCAAAACTCGTTCCCTTCTTTTTTCTTTTCCCTTCCTTTCCTCTATCCTACTCCATCCTCTCCTGAACCTTTCCCAAAACCACCTTGAACCCAAGTCGGTCCATCCTTCCAGCCAGTCCCACCCATTGACCCTGCCCAAGACTACTCAGGCAAGGTCACCAACCTATGCCAAGATCGGCCAACCCAACCCACCGAGTTCCGACAAAGCCCTTCCGTCTTAATGGGCTATCACAAGTACGATAAAGCACCACTCAGCCTAGGGCCTCCACCACTCATCTCTATTCACAGCCCCCTCTGTCTTACAAAACAGTTGTCTCCTCCAGCCCCCACCTGTACTCGCGAACCTCACACTGCCTATCGGCTTCATGGGTTTAGCCGCTAGAGGGGGGATACTGTCAAGACCACAATACTGTGCTCTGATTTACTCGGCAGTACCGACGGACCGACCCTTACCCATATCATCCCTCACCAGTGCATGGTCTCGGCTCGGTACACTCGGTCCATCATCTGGTTCATTATCCCTACCCCACCTCCTATTTCTTATTTATTCTTCCACTCCCTGTCCTTCCCCTTGCCCATTTACCCTTGGGACATTCACTATTCGTTGCCACTTGGTCGCGGCCCTATTGTTTTATATTTGGCCACCCTCTATTGTTCTATTCTTTCCCACAATCTTACTCGTTTATTATCGGTCATATTTCTTTGTCTTACTCTTGTATTGTTCTATTTTAGATCACTGTGGACAATACCTCCACATGGTCTCCATACCTTATTCTTTTCTCCATGTCTTATGCCACCCTTATTCCACATTCTGCCTCTCAGCCTATATAAGTAGTGAATGCATGTACATAGTTCCTCAGTCTGAGTATCAACTAGGTTTACGCCTTCCTGCTCTCCTCCTTCTGTTCAGAAGTCCTCACTCAGGCCGACACCCTCGGCATCCTCTCGAGCATCTTTTCCATTAGAAGTTAGTGGCACACACAGGAGGCAGGGTGCAATGCACAAGTATGTTGAAGCCAAACCACCCTGACTGGCCTGCAGGACTTGGCTGGTTCCCGACCATACCTTCGGTGTTACCAAGGCCTGACAGTATACTCAGACTCACACTACTTCCTGTGCCTCTTACCTCTTAATGATTATGCCCCCACAATCCAGATCTGCGACCTGCAAGGCGACTAGCACCTCAGACATCAAAGCTGAGAAATCAGTGGAGGTGACCAAGTCAAAAAACTAATCAGCAACTCTTTGGCTCCCCAGCACACCGGGAGTTGCATTGACTCGGCAAGTGCTAGTACTGAGGTTAAGCTTAATGCTTCTGCCCTTCTTAATCCTAATTCTTTGGTAATCCCTTTATCTTCTGTTTTGGTGCTGAGTTCCTTGGCAACCCCTCTTAAATGTCTGATTGATCCAGGCTCTACTCACTGCTTCATAGAATCCTCCTATGTTCGGGAACATAAAACCCCTACTACTTCCGTTGACTCAATTCCCCTTAAACTATTTGATGGCACTACTAACTCAGTCATTACCCGACACCCTCGGCATCCTCTCGAGCATCTTTTCCGTTACAAGTTAGTGGCATGCACAGGAGGCAGGGCGCAATGCACAAGATTGAAGCCAAGCCACCCCAACTGGCCTGCAGGACTTGGCCGGTTCCCGACCGTACCTTCAGTGTTACCAAGGCGTGACAGATACTGTGGAAGTTCAGTGGATAGTGGGGCCTGTGAATGTCACCTAGGTATGAAGGTTGAGGTATTCCTTCCCTGTCCTCGGACCCTTGTTTCCAATCTCGGATTTGGAGCGGAGTTTGAAATAGGGTTTCGGACTCGGATCTAGGATTCGGAAAGGGTTGTCCCCTGACATAGACAACCTGATATGGAAGAAATCTATGAACGATGAATACAAAGCACTAATCGAGAAACAAACATGGGATCTCGTTATGCCACTACCAGGCACCAATATAGTCGGCAGCAGGTGGACATTCGTTCAAAAGAGAGACCCACAAGGGAAAATTTATCGAGCTAAATCACATATTGTAGCTCAAGGATTCATACAGAGTTTGGGTGTTGATTATGATGAAACATATGCTCCAGTTGTTTGTCTATCATCCTAATGAACAATCTGTGTGATCACAGCCAGGAACAACTGGCCTATCCATCAGATGGACGTAGACAATGCTTACATAAATACACCACTCAAAGAGCCCATCTATATGAAAAAACCATACAGATATGAACATGGAACCCAAGATCATGTACTTAAACTCAAGAAAGCTATGTACGGACTCAAACAATCTAGACATGAATGGTACATTTGTCTATCTAATGCACTACAAGATCTAGGATTTTCAATATCGGTGTCAGATGCTGTGGTGTTCTATAGACACAGACATGAAGGATATGAGGTCATAGCTGCAGCTGTTGATGACCTCACAATCACAGCCATGAATATGGCTATTGTAGACAAGATCAAACATGATCTTGCTCAGATCTTCAAAATGAAAGACCTCAGGGAAATTCATTGGTTACTCAATATGAAAATCGAACGTGATCGAAAATTACGTATAATCACTTTTTCCCAACCGGCATACATTGAAAGAATAATTAACCGGCTTAATCTATAAGATGCCAAGACACATGCGATGCCTATAGATTCTAACATCAGATTATCTAAAGACCAATTCCTGAGGACTGATAGTGAAAAAGATGAGATGAAAAAAATCCCATATAGACAAGCAATCGGCTTGCTCATGTAGGCAGCCATTGTGATGCATCCAGACATATTGTTCACCGTATCATTACTCTCACAATTCCTCGATAATCCTAGAAAAGTACATTGGGAAGTGGCTAAAAGAGTATTTAAATACCTAAAAGGAACTAAAGACTATAAATTAGTTCTAGGTAAAAGCCGGGTAGGACTCGTCAGATACACTGATGCCGATTGGGCATCTCAAGATCACCGTCACTCAATTTCTGCATATATTTTTTAGATCGACAGCAGACCAATCTGTTGGAGTTGTCAGAAACAATCCATTATAGCACTATCTTTGAAGGAAGCCAAATTTATCGCACTTACCCATGCAACTAAAGAAGTGCTGTAGATCCATCACCTAATCACTGAAATTTTCAGCCCATTCAATTCCCGATCAAGATCCATTGCAATAATCAATCAGTGATCACGATCACACATGGTAATCAACAATACATGCGAATGAAGCATTTTGATATCCAACTTTACTTCATTTGTGAGTCACTCAAAAAAGAAGACATCGCCATTCAATATCTACTGATCTATCAAATCCTAGCGGACATCCTTACTAAAGGCTTATCCGGCCCAAAAGTGAAGATGATCACAGCAAAATTAAATTTACATTAGGCTTAAGGGGGTATGTTGGGATCGGCCCAACAAATCAAGCCTAATTGTTAAATCCGCGTGTCAGGCACTTAGCTAGATACTTCCGGAAAGGTTTCCTGAGGCTTCTGAATGGTTTCCGTGAGGGGGTTTGGTACTCCAGAGATGGAGGGACTAGAGGTCACAGGTTCATAGATGGAAACAGGAAGGTGGAAAGACGAGAAGTGCCAGGGGCTTAGGACTGTTTGCGGTATTAGGTCGTACGACTAGTTGTTCGAGTTGTTCGAGGTCACAGGGACTTGGCTTCAACTTATGTGTTGTGCCCTCCTCGATTGTCTGTCCCTAATTTCGGAAAGTCAGAAAGTTTACCAGAACTGAATCGGAAACTACAACGCAGATTAAGTCGATATTTGTTCTGGTGAATAGTCCAGTCGACTGGGGGCTTATGTATATACATGTAACTAATCCTTGTACTATCTTTTGCCAAGTAAAGACAAGGGGAGAAGGGAATACAAGGGGCTAATAGAAAAAGAAGAACAAGGGAGTGAGGTATGCAATGATCCTGCGTGTCGTTTAACAAAGGAGTGGAACCTAGGTCATGGAATCACGGAGGTTTGGGATTTTGGAACTTTGGGTTGATGCAATGGATTTGTGGAAAGCGATCGTTCCAGTCTTTTAACGGTCGGAAAGTCCTGGAAAAGGTGCGGGTGATTGTGGGGACTAATATGGGTTTATTGGGGGCATGGGCCATAACACTAATACAAATTAAAATTGCCGCTAATCCCACTCTTTTATGGGGAATCATCAGTATATCTTTTCTTTATTTTTCTTTTTGTTTTTCTTCTATTTTTCATAACTTTAAAACTTGTATTTTTATATCTTGCACAATGTGCTGTTGGGTTTTAAACTCCGATAAGAGCATTGCATGCGATCCCTAAAACTTGTAGTAGCAGTCGATTATGACAACATACGGCTCATAATATTTGCGTGCATTCGCATGTAGTATTACTTCCTCCTCAGTATTGACCACACACACTGAGGGGGTGGGCAAAATAATTCTAGTGTAAAATATAATCTAACTTCTTTTGTAGTTCTTTTATTAGGTAGTTATCATTTATAAAACAGTGTTGACCACACACACTGAGGGGTTCTTTTATTAGTCTGTGTGTCTCTTGTGTTCCTACTCAAGTCACATTAATCCATTTGAGCTCATTTCCCTACAGATAATTGTATTGATATGTTTGGTGACATGAGTAGCATTGGCAGCTCTGCCAGTAGCAATTTGTGATAAAATAGCATGTTGATTCTAGAGGAAAGCTTGGGGGGATGACCTCCAGAGGAGCAGGGCTGGTTGGGATGGAGAGTTCTGAGAGTCCTGGATACTGTGGACTGGCTGAGGCCAAGTCTTGAGGCAATAGTGTGAGTGGAATGACCATGAGAGGCCAAGGAGATGATGTTTTCTTTTTGAGCAGAGGAAGTGGGATGCATTGGAGTGTAGTAAAGTTCTGGACATGTTGGAGGGGATTAAATACCTTAATTTGAGTTCTCATGAAAGATAAGGTTACCATAGTAACCATCTATCAAGGGTTGCATGTTATATAATAGATGGAGCATCAGATTCTGATTGTTCTGATACCATCTCACAAAACTGAGTCAATGGGCCCTTGATTTGAATTGCCCATATCTTCATCATCCCTGATCGGAATTATATAATTTTTTAATGGTTGCATAGCCCTGATCAGATTCGTGCTTTGATGCACCAACACTTTTTTCATATATGTTTTACATTCAAAGCTATTCAATGAAAAATCCAAAAGCACCAAACATTGACTCAGTTTTGTAAGTCACTGTATATAATTTAACTGTGGGATAATTCTTGACCTATGGAATCAAAGGAATATATCATGAATAAGTTATAAGCCAAAAATGAAACAAATTACATATGTCTGACTTGTTTTGTTCCTCAGTATTTCCAAAAGCTAACCCTGTATTACATAAGCTTGGTATTGAAGACTTAGAAAGTGTCAGGAGATGACCCTTCTCTTTTCCTTTTCCTTTTATTTCTTTATACTCCCTTTCATCCTTTGAGTCCTATGGCCACAGACATTTATTTCCTTCAAAGTCAGACTACATTCCTGCTATTACCATAAACTAAATATTCAAATTGGCCTGCCCTAAACTAAAGTCACCGATCAAATCAGCCTGCCCTAAAGTACCCAGGGCAAAACATAACACAAGTCAAATTGGCCTGCCCTAAAGTACCCCAGGAGGACAAAAAAAAAGTCCAACCAAAGTTGAACAAATCTGTAGAACAAGGGCTAAACCTCAGCAGATCGTAGCAACAAGGCTACTCTACTGCTTACAGTACCCCATTCCCATTCAAGTCATCTGCAAAGGATTCTCCCTGCCTAGAAGGTGAGTAGTTTGACTTTTACATGAAATAGTTCTCCCTATCCCATCCCTGCTTTAATTCATATTACTCCTGTTACATGATATGCCCCTCCTTATCCCATTCCCTCTTCAGCCATAAATGCTTTGGGAATGTGGTCATGTATTATTAGCACATCACACTTTGGTAGCCTAATATCTTTGTGGTTAGATCAAGGTCATATCAGGTCAAATCCCATCTGAAGTTTTAATTAGCAATAGGACATGCATATCTTGCCTAATGTGAACACTCTATGACAAAATCTCTTGGAAAAATTGACCAATCACTGATTTAAGATTGTATGTTATTCAAATTGAGTAAATTTAGATGAAAATAAATTCCTCCTGGATGCAATTCTTCTCTCTCCCTTATGCAGTTTGGCTTAAATGTTGCTTATATATAGTAGATTTCTTGTGCAAAACCCTGTATCACTGAAACAAGAATAGACCCTGGAATATCAAGTTGTATCAAGGAGGTATTCTGTATCAAGAAAGTCTACTACACTGTATATAAAAACCTCCCAAACCTGCAAACAGTTATGTTGCTTACTGTACATACACCACATCAGGCTTTGACCAACCCCAGAGAACCTCTTTCCAACCGTAGAACATATCCATTTACAACCTCCGACGTAAAGCTTTCCGGACTCAAATCATTTCTTAAGACTTTCAGAGAGTTAATCCTCTGCAACACCGCCCTCGCGTC
>QLPI01002202.1:0-15187 GCA_003314275.1 Chroogomphus rutilus | reverse complement strand
ATTTGAGGAACGCATTCGTCGTAATCGAGGAAGTGTGTTGTTTTGCGTTTTTGTATTGCGGCCACCCATATTTTCTAATAAAAACTCAGCAAAATTTTTGAAAAGCAGCATGGAACACGTTCATCGTTTGTCGCAACTGTTTTAGGAAAGTCACAAATTCAATAGGAAGAGCGGTTTGCACGTGACGGGAGCAACTATGATATATGGTTCAATAATGCTCGCTTGGAAGGGGGTGCGCCTAGAAATCCGGGTGATGAGAGAGAAAGGATTACAGCTATCGATTTCCCATGTGCGAGAGGTTTACGAAAGTGCGATGGGCCAGTTCCCCTGGGTAAGGAAGAACGTCATTGGCAAGAGTGTGGCCTAACTATGCACTTTTTAAAGAGATCGAGACCAAGGTCATTACCTTCTCTCAACCTGTCTGCCAGAAACTGACCAATTACTTTCTGCAGGATTATGGACGGACTCGACAGATATACCAGACGGTGCACAAAGTGGTGTCACATAATCACTTTACATTCACCGAACTCTGCATTCTCTTTCCCAAATTCGAGATACAGCGGCTTAGACTCGCAGAAGCGCGAAAGATTTTTGGTTCAGGTATCGGAATCTATCTGAAACCGGCGTTAATCCAGAGATGCATTGAGGTTGATCTGCGTGAATTAGATCGGGTATGAAAGCTCTATGAGAAATACCTTCAGGTGAGTTGAATTAGGGGTGTCACGCACACGCTGACATTTGTAATGTTCTTTCCCGCAAAAGTATGACCCTACTAATGTGCTCGCATGGATCACCTTGACACGACGTTGAAGGACTCCAGTATGCGAGCAACTATGAGCTCGCGATCACACACCCGCAGGGTTATGCATGCCCGAGCTTCTGTAAAAGAGCTACGTTGATTTCCTTGCACTTTATTGTTTGCAGTGTCACATTACACAAAAAAAAAAAAAGTCCTCCTAAAAAATGACACAAAACAACTTTAAAAAAGTTTTAGGCATTTTAAGGCCATATAATGCAATTTAAGGCTGGTTAAAGAAGGTTGGCTCCTTAAAATGCCTTAAAACTTAAGGCAATTCAAGGAAATTTAGGCCTTCCTGATGCTAGTCACGCCCGCTTGTAATTCCTTATCTGTTTGCAATGGGCAATCACTTCCGTTCAGGCCAAACAGCAGTTATCGCACGGTCCTCATTCAGCACCACCGTTATTTCAACATGTGGTGGTCTTCTCTAACTTTTTTTGTGAGTTCAACCTTTTATTCTCAGTTCACTTGAGTTGTTTTTACTCACCTCAATCACAAGTCTTCGCTAGTCTCGCATAGCCGTGTTCAGGATAATCATAACAGATATGGCCTTTTACTATGTCGGAAACCACTTATATTTGGTTCAAAACTCAGTGAGTACATCAGGGAGATGCCCCAAAAGAAGGACTGATCTCGCGTAGCAAGATATAGTTCTCTCAAACTTAAATTTGATCATTCTATTTAGGTGGCATGTACCTTGTCCGATGTCTTTGAATAACTTACAGAAGTGAATGTCAAATCAATGGTTGATTATGTGTCCTTACAAAAATTCCGAGGCGAAATTGGAGAAGTAATGTTTGTCTTACAGATCCATCAATGGAGTCTTCGACGCTACCATCAAACCCTTTCCTTGGGGAGGAATACTTGTATTATAAGTATTGACATTTTCTGCCATCTAGTGTGGGTCGAGCGACCAGAGACATTACATTTATCTTGAACTCATCTCGTCTCTGTAAATATGCTGAGATCGTCGTTGAAGAATTGGTTCACCAGCTCGCTGGCAGTTGAGTTCAAACGGGGAGTAACCATCGAAGGCAGAAACTTGGTGTACATGATTTTTTTTTGCTTGATGAGACAATGACACACGAGATGTCCTGGGGTAGGCATCAACTTGGATCTACCCACAAGAACATCAGGAATCGTCTCTCACAAATAAGTCGAGGTATACAGAACAGTCATGTCTTCGTGTTAGTGAACATTTAGCTGACCCAGAGGTGTAACACCGTATTATCGTGTAATACAACTCGTCCGGGACTCTCAAATAGAAAAGCCACTGTGATTCTAATGGCTGAAAAAAGACAAAGTTGACGATGAATACTCTTTTTCAGTCATATCTGTGATTGATCTCCTCAACCTGATGCTTTCAAAATAGATCCGCTCTAGGTAGTCGACATGCAAGATACATTGAATCGGAGGCGCGCCACATTGTCTCCACCCATCTGATGTGGTGGGTCATTGGTATTATAGTTCAATTTAATCATGGACCACTTGGCAATCATTTCCAATACTTACAAGAGGAACCGATGTGTTTCACTGCAAGCCAATGGATAGTGCAGTCATTCGTACATTTCGTTGACTATGCATTTAGATTAAACTCTATGATCCGTTTCACAATTTCCCTAGGCAAAGTGTTTTGGGACATGGAGAATTTACTGCCTCATGCCTCATCAATCCACTGGTCACTATACAAAATAAAAACCAGGAGACAGCCTCATTCTTGACAACCTTTTAGGCAGTGATAGTCCATCAACAACTATAACATACACTCATTTATTGTACTGGGAAGGGAGACATGTATATTATCTGTTTCATTGACTCATACCTACGGCTCGTGGCCCTGCAGCTCCTCGAGCATGTTCTTAAGGAAGACAATGATCTTGTCAATGTCACCCCTTCTAGGATCTACTTGGTCTTCTGGTACATCGGCAATGATGAGATGTCCATTGGCCGCCAGTCGGAATGTGCCCTTGTGAATATGTGCGATCTCCCGCAATCCGGGCTTAAAGTGGCGACCGGAATCATCTTGAACTCGACCATTTTCTATGAAGATGGTGGAATGGTTTGTGCCGTTTAAGACCTTCGCCCATCCGAAAACATCGACGTTTGAATAAAATGAGAAAGGACCAGCAGGTTGGAATGAAAAGCTGTCACGCTTCTCCACTTCGGCTATGAAAACATCCAGGCTCATGCGATCGATCGTGTACTTTAATCAAGCATTCTGGACAAAGTTCAGCACTCTCGGTAAGGAAAATTATTATTCCTCAAACCGTTCGACTGCAAAATGACATATCCTGGTGTTAGTCATCGAAAATGTACTTCGCTAAGATACGCGCTCTGTACGATTGCCGTAATCCCGTTGCGTAAGTAGAATACTCTCCGCGATAGTGTACGCTTTTTCAACAGTCACAAAACCAAGGACACCCGCTAGACGTGTATATGTTTTCTTATTGGAGTGCGTCACCCCCATACCGCCTCCTGCAGTGATATTGTGTGGAGAGAGTACGCGCAACTAAAAAGGTCTCCCTCAGCTTCTGGTACGAAGAAGTCCGAAAAAAAAGGAAAAAGATAAAGAATGGACAGGGCTTCTTCAACATATTGAACCCTACCAGTCGGTCATGCTCATCGGCGATGGCAATGAACCCCACGTCATTCGTCAATATATCTACGTCGTTATGTGACGGACATGCGACTGTCATTTTGAACTGTTTTTACAGTCAGTATGATTCATCGAGATAATCAACAGTGGTACAAACCTTTCTTGAGAGATGATATTCGCCGTAAAAAGGCTCGAAATCTTTCACTGCATCTCTGGCCACCATTTCCTTGCTTAGCCATATCCCGTGATATGCAGATGTGCATGGCAGGAGTCTCTCACTCTGGGATTTTGCAAAGTTATACATTTCCGCGTGCAATTTTTGTGGCGGAGGCATCGAGGAGCATAGAACATTTCTACAAAAAGTTAGTCAACTCTACCTTCAGGTTCAAAATGCAGATAATTTACGTCACCACATGCCGCTATGGTATCTAGCAGCGCACGATTAATGGCCTGGATAGATGGCAAGCGACCTTCTGAGCGGTAAAAAAAATTGGCACAGACAACCGGACCGTGCGCAGAGATATCAAGCCTGTGGATCTGCATTCTATCTTGACGATGCCGATTTTCTAGCCCAGTTACGGGCATAAACATTTGGTTTTAAAATAGGTTGCCATCATCGACGGCCCTTATACAGCATAACAGTACTTGGTCATATTACTCAACAAAATTTTGAGGAACGTGGCTCCAGTGCAGATGGTGGTTCCCTTAGCTTACTTGACTCGAAAAATGTTTTTTTTTGCTGAATGGTCTTCCATACCTTTGGCTCCCATACCTTATTACTGGGATCCATCCCCATGCTGGTCATCGCCTACTAGTAGTCCAAGGTCAGCAAAGCGCTCTGCACCAAGGATTGCTAGACGGGCGTCGAGGTCCTTTCCTGGCTTGTTATAACAATGCTTATCCTCCGGACGCGGCCAGTAGTGGCTATCCCCCATACCAAACACCGAGTAATTTAGACATTCCAAAACTGTCTCGCCTCGTGTAGAAGCCGCGTTGAGTGCATTGAAAGCATCTCGTCCATTCTGTGGTGGTTCGACGCACGCCAGGTGTGATAAATGCCACATAGGACTCTTGCGCGAGGTCGGTAAGTGGAAGGGAATCTTGGACGCGAGTTGCAAGTCCATGGAGTTGTTCCTCGTGCGATTAGCGATTTTCTCCGCCGTACCACCGTCAGGTGCATATAGGATAAGTAGCCGAGGTCCATCCAGGGCATTGACAAGTTCATGCGTGCGTTCTGCTTGCGCGCCTTTGGTCATCACTCAGTAAATGTCTCCTCCAAGTACGAGTGTGACTCACCTCCGAACTCTCCGAGTCCACCCTAGCTCAGACAGATTCTGGGTAGCCGTTTGTGAGCCAAGTCACGAGAACAAAAGTCAAAAAAATTACAACATACCTCGATATATCTTATTCAGCTTCATTCAGCTTCACAAAATTTCTCAACCTTATTAGTGAATATCGGAAGACACTATGTCAAATACATGTGATAAAGTGCTGCATCCAAAAGATATCCAACTGAGCTTATCCGTTCTGATTCTGCCATAGCAAGACCACAAGTCGAAAACGCAACATGTCATTGGCAAGGTCATTGTCTCCTTTATGATCGTCCACGCGGACCTGCAGTCCCACAAGCTGTAGGTATAAGCCAATGAAACAGAGCATACGTATGTCAACGGTCTCAATACAACAAATGTATGTATGTTATAGCTGTTGACGGACTACGCTGCACAAAAGGTTGTCAAGAATGAGGCTGTCCCCTGCCCTTGATTTTGTGTAGTAACCAGTGAATTGATGTGGCATGAAGTAGTATATAATCCATGTCCCAAAATAATATCCCTAGGACAGTGTGAACCGGATCATAGTCACAAAAATGCACCAATGCACTGGCCATTGACTTACAGTGAATGCATAGATCCTTAGGCATGACAAGTTGTTTGTGCCCCGGACCATCTTATGACGCCAGCGGTGGAGAAGGTCGGACGGAATGCTGGGCTCAATTACTGTGCGTGCGCGCCATGCGGCGTTGTCACTTCTCGTCCGACGTTTTTATTTTCAGCACCCTCCTCGGTTCGTCATGACGGCGGCCCGTCTATCGTCCGCAGTTTTCCTACGCAAACACGCCAACGTCGGGGTAAGACGCGAGGTACGAACCCGGATCGAGGTCCTCGTTCGTCTCACGTTCCAGCAGCCCAACACTCCCCACACTTAATCACAAGGCCCCCATGCTGCCCATCGCACTCCCAGGGGGTGGCAGGGGTACAAGTGGTGGAGCTACAAGTGGAGAAAATGTTGGTGGTGCTGCCACCTCCTCTTCTGGTCGCCGAAACATCTTTAAAGGCACGAAATCGACCAAGTCTAGCGACGACGACTCCAGAAAACGCGGTGGACGCCGTATCTCATTGTGGTGGATCTGACTGTTCCAAACTTCGGTGACACGACCGCCTGGGAGTGCGATGGGCAGCATAGGGGCCTCGTGATCAAGCGTGGGGAGTGTTGGGCTGCTGGAACGTGAGACGAACGAGGACCTGGATCCGAGTTCGTACCTCGCGTCTTACCCCGACGTTGGCGTGTTTGCGTAGGAAAACCGCAGGCGATAGACGGGCCGCCGTCATGATGGAGGAGGAGGGTGCTGAAAATAAAAAACATCGGGCGGGAAGTTGACAACGCCGCATGGCGCGCACGCACAGTAATCGAGCCCAGCATTCCGTCCGACCGCCGCCGCCGCCGCCGCCATTCGAAACCACCATCTCCTTGGTGTCCATCCCCATCCCGTTCCAATCCCACGTCCTCGTTGAGGCTGAGTTTCCTTATGTCCTTACCTTATTGAGATACTAGTACTTTGATGGCTGTACATCACAATGAACAAGTGCGGAAGCAACTCCGGTTGTGTCACGTTTAATATGTTAACTGTGATATGTTAACCGTGATCCAAGGACTACCTTGTCTGTGTAGAAGAATGGGAGTGAGTGAGCGCATCCTAGCATTTAACGGCGCTGCCACACATCGGAGGGTTAATCAAGGTGCTATGCCTTATTCTTCCAAATATGACATGTGTGTTATCGCCTATTTCGATCTGGTGGGACATCAGTGTTGTTAGCAGGAAGAAAGGAACTGAAAGAAGATACAGTGAGAAAGCACACATTTGCCCAGTAAGAACTACAACTACCTGTAAATGGTTCTGGTTCCTGTGGTGGCAGTGAGAGTAGCGTAACTCCATTGTCGGTTCCAGTTCCCAGTGTATTGAAGAGCTGCTTAACGATGGGGCAGGAGCAACTTGTGTGAAGATCAGGGGTCGTTGTCACTCACCGTCTTGGAAAGGATTGCCAAGTGGTCCATGATTAAATTGAACTATAATACCAATGACCCACCACATCAGATGGGTGGAGACAATGTGGCGCGCCTCCGATTCATTGTATCTTGCATGTCGACTACCTAGAGCGGATCTATTTTCCAAGCATCAGGTTGAGGAGATCAATCACAGATATGACTGAAAGAGAGTATTCATCGTCAATTTTGCTTTTTTCAACCATTAGAATCACATTGGATTTTCTATTTGAGAGTTCCGGACGAGTTGTATTACACGATAATACGGTGTTACACCTCTGGGTCAACTAAATGTTCACTGGCACGAAGACATGACTGTTCTGTATACCTCGACTTATTTGTGAGAGACGATTCCTGATGTTCTTGTGGGTAGGTGCAAGTTGATGCCTACCAATAAATCTCCCAGGACATATCGTGTGTTATTGGTTCATCAAGCAAAAAAACAATGTACACCAAGTTTCTGTCTTTGATGGTTACTCCCCGTTTGAACTCAATTGCCAGCGAGCTGGTGAACCAATTCTTCAACGACGATCTCAGCATATTTACAGACACGAGATCGAGATCAAGATAATTGTAATGTCTCTGGTCGCTCGACCACCACTAGATGGCGGAAATATGTCAATACTTATAATACAAGTATTCCTCCCCAAGGAAAGGTTCGATGGTAGCGTCGAAGACTCCATTGACGGATCTGTAAGACAAACATTACTTTCTCCAATTATGCCTGAGAATTTTTGTAAGGACACAGAATCAACCATTGATTTGAGATTCACTTCTGTATGTTATTCAAAGACCTGGGACAAGGTACATGCCACCTAAATAGAATGATCAAATTTAAGTTTGAGAAAGCTATAACTTGCTACGCGAGATCAGTCCTTCTTTTGGGGCATCTCCCTGATGTACAAACTGAATTTTGAGCCAAATATAAGTGGTTTCCAACATAGTAAAACGCCATATCTGTTATGATTATCCTGAACACGGCTATGTGAATGTGAGACTGGCGAAGACTTGTGATTGAGGTGAGCAAAAACAACTCAAGTGAACTTAGAATAAAAGGTTGAACTTACAAAATTTTTTGAGAAGACCACCACATGTTGAAATAACGGTGGTGCTGAATCAGGACCGTGCGATAACTGCTGTTTGGCCTGAACGGAAATGATTGCCCATTGCAAACAGATAAGGAATTACAAGCGGGCGTGACCAGCATCAGGAAAGCCTAAATTTCATTGAACTGCCTTAAATTTTAAGGCATTTTAAGGAGCCAACCTTCCTTAATCAGCCTTAAATTGCCTTATATGGCCTTAAAATGCCTTAATTTTTTTTTTAAAGTTGTTTTGATTCATTTTTTAGGAGATTTATGTTTTTGTTTAGTGTAATGTGACACTGCAAACAATAAAGTGCGAGGAAATCAATGTAGCTCTTTTACAGAAGCTCGGGCATGCATAGCCCTGCGGGTGTGTGATGGCGAGCTCATGGTCGCTCGCATACGGGAGTCCTTCAACGTCGTGTCAAGGTGATCCATGCGAGCACATTAGTAGGGTCATACTTTTGCGGGAAAGAACATTACAAATGTCAGCGTGTGCATGACACCCCTAATTCAACTCACCTGAAGGTATTTCTCATAGAGCTTTCATACCCGATCTAATTCACGCAGATCAACCTCAATGCATCTCTGGAATAACGCCGGTTTCAGATAGATGTCGATACCTGAACCAAGAATCTTTCGCGCTTCTGCGGGCCTAAGCCGCCGTATCTCGAATTTGAGAAAGAGAATCCAGAGTTTGGTGAATGTAAAGTGATTATGTGACACGAGTTTGGGCACCGTCTGGTATATCTGTCGAGTCCGTCCATAATCCTGCAGACAGTAATTGATCAGTTTCTGGCAGACAAGTTGAGAGAAGGTAATGAATGACCTTGGTCTGGATCTCTTTAAAAAGTGCATAGTTAGGCCACATTCTCGCCAATGACGTTCTTCTGTACCCAGGGGAACCTGACCCATCGCACGTTCGTAAACCTCTCGCACATGGGCAATCGATAGCTGTAATCCTTTTTTTTTTTTTTTTTTTTTTAATTTATTTTAATTTTTTTATATCCAATTTTTCGTCTTTTGGGGCCGCGCCCTATGTAAGACGGTGCATACGTTCTCCATGCTTCCTTTATTCCTTTCCCTCCTTTCGACCTCTGTCTCTGCTCATCCTCATCGGGCAAAGCCCTGAGTTTGGTTGCGCCTGTGTAGGCGTGATGTTATGCGTTGGTTCGCCCACCACCTCTAGACTTCCCGCTCTTCTCATCTTTCTGCTCCTCGCTTATTCCGTTATTGCGTCGATGGGTCTCCGCGCGTCTTACCGAACCTTCCCGTACTCTGTATGTATTCGAATAAATGTATAGTCGCTTTGTGCCCCGCCAGCAGTGTCCTCGCGGAATGAGCCCCTCTTCCTAGATTCCTTTCTAGTTGCCTTCTCTGCGCCAAGTACGCTGGGAATCTAAACAGGTAGTGTTGTACTGTCTCTTGCGCGTTTCTGCAAGCCGGGAAAATGGGTGATACCGGCTTGCCTATTCTGTGTAGGTGTTTGTTCAAGCTTATGTGTCCTGTCCTGAGCTGTATTAGTAGACTAGCGTGTCGGCGCGGCATGTCCTTGGTGGCTTTCGAGAAGGCTGCTGATGGCATAGTGGGGTCGATCTCGGGTGCGTATTGGGCTCTGGGGGACCTGGCGAAGGCGGCCTGTGCCTCCTGTTTAAGCTTAGCGTTATGTCTTTGGATCTCGGCCGTCTTGCTTATCGGTAAGACTCCTCTGCACTCAATGGGTATGTCGTATTCCTCGCTGGTTTCTCCCTTTGCTGCTTTCTTGGCCTCTGCATCAGCTCTCTCGTTCCCCTCTACACCTTCGTGTCCCGGCACCCACATCATTACTACTTTCACTCCCAGCTGTTGTTTGACGATCCCTTGAATTTGTCTATGCAGCGCATTCACGACATGTTGCCCAGCTGTAATCCTTTCTCTCTCATCATGCGCATTTCGAGTCGCACCCCCTTCCAAGCGAGCATAATTGAACCATATATCATAGTTTCCCCCGTCACGCGCAAACCGCTCTTCCTATTGAATTCGTGACTTTCCTAAAACAGTTGCGACAAACGATGAACGTGTTCCATGCTGCTTTTCGAAATTAATGAGGACTGCGTAGAGACTACTTGACCTCCCACGACGCATAATACGTCCATTCTTTTTGCTGAGTGTTTATTAGAAAATATGGGTGTCCGCAATACAAAAACGCAAAACAACACACTTCCTCGATTACGACGAATGCGTTCCTCAAATTCCTTCCGCTTGCGACCACGATACTCATGAACCTCCTAAAATCCTCAACGCGTTGTTTTGGAGCTTTGAATTGGTATTCTTGACTCTCTTGCACCTGGAAAAAGTAACGTTGCATAATGACAGGGGAGCATGCCAGGTGGAACTTACTTCAAAAGTGTGACGTAGGTGCTCGTGAAGCATGACGAAGCCTGACCAGAACACTCATGAAGTGTGACGAGGCATGACAGTGACACTCATGAATGTAACCGACATGTGACGAAGGTTTGTAAGCCGCCTAACTGAAGCATGCTCGTGAGAGTGTAACCCAAATATGACAAAACATGAGAGGCGCTTGTAAGCGTAACCAAGCAACGGAAGCACGCCAGACCAAGCGTGACCAAGCGTAACCAATTACCCGAAGCTTGCCAGACGAAGCGTAACCAAATACCCGAAGCTGCCAGACCAAGCGTAACCAAATACCCGAAGCTGCCAGACCAAGCGTAACCAAATACCCGAAGCTGCTGGACCAAGCGTAACCAAACACCCGAAGCTTGCCAGACCAAGCGTAACCAAACACCCGAAGCTTGCCAGACCAAGCGTAACCAAACACCCGAAGCTTGCCAGACCAAGCGTAACCAAACAACCGAAGCTATGCCAGACCAAGCGTAACCAAACAGCCGAAGCATCATAGAGACGCTGGCGTGAATGACCGAAGGGCTCGTGAGGGTTACCGTGGGGAAAGTATGACAGAGATGCTTGTTTCCGTAACCGAAATGTGACGAAGTATAACAGATGAGCTTGCAACCTAACCGATGTCATGAGTGTAACCGAAGTATAACAGGGACGCTCGTATCCGTACCAGAAGTGTGACGAAGTAATGGAGGCGCTCGTAACCGTGGTCATCAGTCAGTGTAACTGAGACGTGTTTGAAGCATGACGGGACATCCGTGACCTATCTAGTGTGACACAGTGTGAGAAACACTTGTTGGCTGAACCGATACGTGACGTGAGACGCTCATGGGCCTCTAACCGTAGCGTGACGAAGCGTGATAGAGGCGTTCGTGAACCTTCCCCACACATGACCAAGTTTGACG
The DNA here is from genome assembly GCA_003314275.1 of Chroogomphus rutilus. Classification (NCBI taxonomy): domain Eukaryota; kingdom Fungi; phylum Basidiomycota; class Agaricomycetes; order Boletales; family Gomphidiaceae; genus Chroogomphus; species Chroogomphus rutilus. The sequence continues at coordinate 4,082 of QLPI01002202.1, read as the reverse complement.
GAGGCGCTAACCGACATTCGTGGACCTAATCGAAGCCTGACAGAGACGGTCGTGCAGCATGACAAAGCACGACCAGAACACTCATGAACATATGTCGAGGCAAGACAGTGACACTCATGAATGTAACCGACATGTGACAAACGAAGCATCACCCAGGCGCTCATAAGCCTAACCGAAGAGTAACCGAAACCCGAAGCATGAACTAGACGCTCGTGGCCGTAAGTGAACCAATGGTTTAGACGCTTGTAAATGTATCGAGTGACTGGGACGATCGTAACCGTAACCGAAGTGTGACTGACATACAACTTTAAAGCGTTACCGAAACGTGACCGAGACGCAACCAAACTAACCAATGAGGACCTTATGCTACAATTGTCTGTAAAGTAAGCTGAAATATTTATGATGCAAAACACAGTGTCATTCTCCTACAGAAAACCTGAGGTTGGTACAGTAAGTCAAACACAAATACACAAGAATGTGACACCCATACATATGAATCAAAGGCCATACCAAGTCAAGAGACCATCTTCAAACGGAAATCAAGTTACCGAAATCCACAAAGCTCAAGGGGCACAATGGGAGGAGCAAAGTAGAGACACAGTAACCGTCACTCTCCACATGATCATCTTTTGCCAGATTCCCCGCTCAACAAAAGAGCTCAAATATGATCCCCAAAAATGTAATTCATTTTTGCCTCCTTCCACCTCTTGTGCACCTCAAAAAATCCACTTGTTCATTATTTCATTATAGTGCATGGGTCTGACCTACACCAGGACTCATTGTGTCCTTAAGTCAATAGAATGAAAGTGTGAAGAAATGATGGATAAAGCATATGCATGATCGGGGGATGGGTGGAAATAGCTCACAGATTCAACTATTGCTTACACGTGGTAAACGACAACCGCTGAACCGATACCGATGATGAACTCTCCTGCTAAATCCAACAACGTACTTCCCAGTAGGGTACTCATCACAATGTACCATTCAAGGAAGACAAGTGTCTGAGAGGACTCCCACACGGCTTCCAGAAAGATGTCCATGTGAATGATATGGACCATTGCAGAAACCATTGCAGCAGGAATGTGTGGAAGGAAGCTCGATGTGAGATATAGTACGAAAGGGATAATCGTCATTACAACCAGCTCAAAGGGACCACTGTTGGCGCGTGTCAAGACAATGCTGTTGTTGCAATGGGCATTCTGGATATCGCTGGCTACTCCTCTGAGAAAGGGTACTATCTCAATCACCGTCGCACCCAAAGGGCCGAGGAATCGTGTTGAAGGGATGATAATAATAACTCTTGAATCGTCTTATGAAAAGGGGGCAACCAGGAGAGAGAATATCATAAGCTCGGCCTCACAGCAACGAGCTTTTGCTTTTGTAACAATTCCTAAGGCAAGAATATGTAAATGCACCAATGCATATCCATAAATCGGTGGCCGCACAAGATACCCTACGATACTCATACCCGACGATACTCATATCCGACGATACTCATAATCGTCCTTCACTTGTAAAGTTAATCCTTTTACTTGTTGTTTGATGACATCCTCAGTGGCTCAAAATTCAACGGACCACTTTTCCTATCACGAGAAGTGTCAGAGTTCTAGGTTCCTGCCATGTACACAGTTGTAATCCAACTGTAAACTCAGTGTTGCGGAAACGTTGTGGTATAATATCCATGATGATGATTGTTTTCGTAGATTATTACTTTTCGCTGGACAAAGAAGTTCTCGGATCACAGTGAACATAATAAACATGACACAACCCGAGTTGCTCCTGCATTCGTTCGTTGTGATATACAATCATCAATGTACTAGTATCTCGATGATACAGGGACATAGGGAAAACAAACGCGTGCCATCGTGTTTGATACTACGGATGTTCTCTTGACTCCCTTGAGCCCGCAAAACGTGATCCAGGAGCGATATGTGCAGGGAAAAACGGGTTGTTTGCGTCACCGTCATTGGACTTGGCAAACCGGATGGAGATCGCAGGTGCTGCTGTAATAGGTGGCCATGATATCACATGTTTATCTCGTAGGAGATAAAAAGGTAAGTGCCAGGATAAATGGAGGAACACCTCGCTGCAGATATCTTCTACCATATGACACTTCATCCCTAGGTTGTATCATCACTTGTAATACAAAGCCAGGACAACAAAGCAGATCTTCGTGCTACCAATTTACAATCTAGTCAGAAATTACTACCAAATATAAAGACGGACAGATGACCGCTCAAATAATGCCAAGGAGCTTTGGGTGTGATTTTTGAGAGAGACCCATGAGCTGAGCGTACAAGTGGCATTCACATGATGCTGGAGACAAGTAGAGGTGAATCCCGTTGGGTTGAATCTCTGTAATAGAGGTTTTGGGATGTTCTCTGAATATTTGGTCAATTCCCATGTCGGTGCCTAGTTTACTAGCTTGCCGCAAGCACCCGGAGGAGATGGATGTTGGATAGTTCACTGACAGAGAGATCGACTGAGAGGGATTACTAAAGAGAGTAATGTGGGTTGTTGGATAGGCAAACAGCTGTGGAGTCGCAGAAGTTGCGGATGAAGCCGGCGAAGAGTTTGGAAGACCTTGCGAAACATGTAATTGGCAAGGGAGAGAAACAAGGTCAGATGGACGTGTCTCTCCACCAACAACTGCGTCCATTATGGTGAGATATCACAAACCATCATTGCGGCGTATGTGCTTACCGAAAATTGGCTTTTCAGTCTCCAACCTCCTGACACTTCCAACGTATAATGTTCAACACATGGAGTCAACCAATAATATTCCAGCTTTCATCTAGGAGACAGTCTAAAATTGTAGCAGGTGGAAGAGGCGAAGGAAATGACATGATCTTGCGCCCCTTTAGCAGTGACTTTAGACACGTATTTGGAACTAGAATGAAAGAGGCATGTTTCAGTTGAGAAATGCTGTATTTATTTCTCTCATACCAGTCCCTGGAATGTAAGATTAGTTGGAGACTGCTAAACACGTTATACCCTGAGGGACCGGAGCATGAGCAACCCAATTTGTATCCAAGTCTACTGGGAGACCATCTGGATACATAACCGCTCCATTGTCGTCTCCTAGGAGCAGCTGACCATCGTTCATGTCCAGCAGCTCAGTGTGCACAATCTTATTAGCGAACTAAGCTTTGTATTTCGGAGACTTGCGGAGCTTATCGTTCAGGAGGGATCCGCCTTCTAAGCTCTCAGATACGATGTTTTTCGCTGGGAAGAAGCCACCCCTTCATGTAGTATCTCAGGCTCGTCCCCCAGATCGTCGTTTGCATCAACGGAGAGCCCAGAAACAGTGTCCAAGTTTCTTGATATATCAACACGTCGGGCATGTTTCTATAATATGGATGCTAAATGTGGAACCAAACGTGACAAGCATTGGACGAACCCGTTTCTGTTCTTCTAATGCCTGCTGGTTCAAGTTAGGAGATAGATCACATGAACTTTAAACAATTATGAACAGATCCTTTCTCGATGAGCATTTTGGGAAATTGCTCTGTTGGTTATAGGTGATGTTTTATAAGACAACTTGTGGCTCTGCATGGTTGACGCCACAACTGTTGGTCGGCAAACTTCGCAGTTGATTGCCTGCCGAAGAAACCCTTGAGGCGTGTGTCAAACTCACGCTGCGGACAGCTCGAGCGTCTGATGCGGCTTGAAAACATCAGGTCGTTGACGCCACAACTGTTTGGTCGGAACTTCGCGGTTGATTGCCTGCTGACGAGACGCCTCGAGGCGTACGTCAAACTCACGCTGCGGGCAGCTCGAGCGTTCGATGCGGCTATAAAAACATTAGATCTTGCGCTGGCACACTCATCCGTTCTTAACGCACTTCATAAACTGTTATACTGCTCCCATGTTTGTTTTCTCTCTGTTGTTGGCACGGAACTTGAACGCTTTCGGCCCGGAAAGGACCTCTATTCAGGGTCAGGTCATCTAATCTGAAGCCTCTTCTAGGTTAAGGGATAAGGGCCTGCGCTGCCAACACGGAAGTTGTGGCGACAACTTCTCTGGCAGGATCTATAGCGCTGTAGGCCCAGCCTAGGTGTGCTTACACATGCTGTGATGAA
>QLPI01002201.1:0-27809 GCA_003314275.1 Chroogomphus rutilus | reverse complement strand
GTGGTTTGGGTTTCTAATTTATATTCCCAAGTGTGAGTTCCCTCTGTTCATGAATAGATGATCCAGGAAGATTGCCTTTGATGGCCTATCGAATCTAGCACTCAGGATAATGTCTTGGCGATGTTTATTAATTTTGCGAGCGGTGTCGAGTCGATATATGGTTGGTCCATCTTCCTAATCAGCGTGAAGCCACCGACCCTCCCCAATTATTCAAACCAAATCCTAATCATGGCAGGATTGAAGAAAGGGTGATATTGTACCACACAAATGTGTCACACTATACTAAGTTATCGAGGATTGATATCTCGATCCGACTGATTAGGTCTGAGTTCTGAAAGCTCCGACCTGATCAACCATGAAAGTAGGAAATGCTATACAATATACCAAATCCAGTGGCCCCACAGACGATGCCATGGAAGTTACAGTGTTTATCATTCACTACACATCCTCCAACACGTCGATTAGATTAATGAGGCCTGATAGGTTATTCCATAGGAACACTTTACCGTTTATCCTGTATCAGGGATTCACCATCCTTAGATCACAGATCAAATCTTGTTTGACCTACTCAACAATTGAACTGGGACCGAGTTTATTAGGTACGCTACATGGATTCCATTTGTTTATCATGAACTTGGATCACCATGACATGCTCTCTTTGGGGTTAATCACAGAGATCACACTTAGTAGTAATGCTACATGTGTGGTGCAGAGTGTGTATGAAGGGGATGTCAAACAGGGATAAGGACCAGATTCGCAGAGTTCTATCCAGTCCAGCGATGATACCGAGCCTATAATCAATCTTATACTCGGAATGTGGGGCCATTGAAACAACAGTATCGGCTCGGTAAGGTTGATGAAGAGCCTCAAAACTTAGCTAGGACTGAACTTGGCCTTCACATTTTCCCATATACCTCATCGCTGAACTTGGATTGAAAAACCTGCACCCTGTTAGAACCAGGCATTATTGAGTCATTTATATATATATTCTCCACCAAACTCCAATATCTCCTCCAACCATTCCCAGAGCAGGATGCAACTTTACACCAATGTTCTATTCAACATGAAGAACACTCACGAATATATTCGTGGATTTAGGAGCGGGTTTTACCCCACACTGTCTACCCGGCCCCATACCTACCCCAAGGGCCGGCTCACATCATCTGGACACGTTGGGAAGGGGATACACTGGCATGTGGATTTCTATTCAGTCTATTCTCTATTTTATTCTATTTCCATATTCCCCCCTGTGAAGATTTCACCTATATCATCCCCACCGCATATATGCGGGTGTACCGCGCACACGGCCGCATTAGGCCGGCTTCTAAACTTCACTCCGTGAAGTTTTCCTCTTACCAATCACCTTTCTATTTCATATAAATACAAGAGATATTTAGTGTAGAACAGTAACCAAAAACAAGCAATTATAATTCTATCGTTGCTCCCCATCGTACTAGCCATTAGGCTACAACTATAAATCCATCACTCGCGCTGAACCGGAAGGTTAAGCGCCGAGCGTACTTTCCTATTTAGGAGTAAGACACCAGCTACTCGTTGTACAGCAAGGCCGGGTCACAGTTGGGTTTCCAACATCACTATATAATATTATCTATCATCATATATTATATCTTACTTGTGGGAGAACCACAAACCGTTAAACCGACGCTTTGGCGCCCAGACCGGATTCCCGGATCGGCGCCTAAGCGGAGAGTAAACCCGGGACTCAGCTCCAGTAGAATTGCTGTAGAGCAATAATTCCTTTAGTGATAAATACAGAATAAATCACAGTAAATCACTAGGAATATTCCCCCATTTTTCCCACCAACTCTCCGATATAATAGCGCGGGAAAACCCCAGGAAACCCTATCTGTCAGACCCATCTACAGATTAAGAGTCTCAGTTTAATCTACACACCCTAGCTCAAATCCTCTTCTTATCCGTCTCTTAGGTATATACACAAGCGCTCCTGCCATACTCCATATTCTGTACCATCTAGAACACCTTTCTCCCACTTCATTATCACCCACACAGAATTTGAGACAAGAAGGGCTGTTTCTCAGAGGAAACATGGTTCATTGCTACATGACATTCACGCTCTACATTTTCTCCACCCTCGCCAGGTCCATGAGGGTACGATATACAATAATTTTATATGTTTCTATTGTATGTCTATCGTCTAAATTCCACATAAGACATCTTCAGGGTAAATTCAAGCCAAACACGAACACAAATTGCCGAGGAATCCACGTAAATCATATACTTCTGCGAACTTAATGACGACTATTCAATGGTTTTGAAATTGTCATGCTCGTATTAAAGAACGAAAAGTGCATATTTCAAACCACAGTCAGAAAATAATTCACCACCGCCATGGTATTTCCTTCCATGGGATCCCCTTCTAGCCCACCGTGGACTCCAAACGCTACATAAGTAATCGAAGAGCTGGAAATGGGACATGTGGAATAGTTTTTGGTCGGTGATGGACAGGTATTTTGAGTATAACCGACGATATAGGGGACGTGTAGCGCACACATCAAATTCTGAAGCCGACCTGGTTGAACATGATCATGATTGTGGTCAAGTGGTCGCCCAGCCTTCATTCTCACGATCACAGCCGATGATCCATGTGGCGCCGGAATGACATAATAGACACAACATGGCGTCCCTGTGGCATCGCCGGATGTAGCCGATCGAGTCTAACTTAATCTGAGTTTGGCCCACCTCTGATCGGTGTGATTACCAAGAGGTACCTGATCAATCGGTACCTCTGATGTGATAGACGCGAAGCCAACATCGGGCCGGTGTAACGTGCCAAGATGTATCGGATTGATTGCCGTACACTGACGCCCAGGCTGTGATCGACCCTCATCGATGCCAATATGTACGCGGACCATACCAAGCCGGGTATCAAACTAATAGAGTGATCATATTCCATCGGTGTGGCAGCCTTGATTGGTGCGGTCGTCAACTTCCAGTGAGGGTCGAGAAGGTCCAATCTAATCTGTTCTCTACGATCTTGTTCCGTCTGTGGAATAACGCTAACCATTTACCGAGTCTGCGGCGATTCAGGTCTATTTAATTTGATATCCGTGATCGTGCCCGAGTGGCGGCGCTTGCCTGATTGTCAGGGCCACTTCTGTCACTCTCAGCGCAACAGGTCTGAACTGGGTGAAGGCATGAAGAACAGTAAACATAAGATAAATTAGCATTAATTTGTGGTGTAACTAAGGGACACTAATCGGAACAACTCTGTTCTAATGACGGGCAACCTGATAATGGTAAAAATTAACAGTTCAAGCTACTTTCATGGGTCCGGGGAGAACGCCTATCGAGTCTCACGCGCGGCATGACCCCGACATGCTCCGGGAGATTCTCATAAACACTAGTCAGGGTTTGTCGTGAGTAATATTCCATTCTATATATAGTTTCGTTTGCGGGATATAAAATCAGGCACAGGCACGGCCAGTGCTGATGGAAAGGAACGGATCCAGATATGGCATGATCCCCGAGTAGATTTTGATAAGCTATGGTGAATGGTGTACATATCATGGTTGACGATAATTGCAATATCCCTGAAACTATGTCTGTCCATCCCAGGATGGTTCCGGAATGTCATCTGTTCTCACTTAGATTTCTCCCAGAACTGTTGCTGAAATATCAAGTATACAATCGGATGTCGGAGAAAATGCAGAGATAGATTCAATCTGCAAAAGAAAAATGAGGTCGAGAATGATGTCGAGCTTTCGATCAACGAGCAGGTGAGGAAATCACAACGGAGCAGCGATGGCGACTACGATGCAACGACGACGGTGGGAGAACCTTAACCAGGTAAGTTTTTTGAAGCCAGAAGTTTGAACCGGGAACTGGACGTGTAGTAATGTGGAACTGCAGGTCGAAACGCGGAGAAAATGATGTGAGGATGGCACCAACGAGAATTTGAGGGCAGACGGATGGGCGGATAACGACCACCTCACAGCGGGTAGGGCTTGGTGGGCAACACCAAAAACAATAACTATACTTGAGGAAATCCATTACCATCAACAAACCCCACAAACGCTTCACACACCTGCTCACGACCTTGCTGCAACACTATCTTCGGCAGCCCCACGTCTCCTAACCGTCCCATTTGTGAACGCCTTACTCTGCCCCTTGATTATCGGCTTCGCAGGCGGTCGTTAATCCAGCCGGGAGCCCTCGAGAAGTCTGGGACTTGCCCTTGCGTGATGAGTTGGGTGAGCCGCAGGGGGGAACAGTTTGACCGCCATTCCGGGCCCACTCAGGGAAGGGCTGGGCCCCCTGAGGTGAGGATCAGTCTCGCTGAAGTGTAGGTGAGGTGAGGAGAGGAGGCGGTGGCCGTTGAGGCCATCAACGTTGGTGACGCTCGGTTGGTGGGAGGGGTACTGCGGGTGGTATGGGTGCCGGGGGTATGAGACATCCGAGGACTGTTGCGCCTTTTGATGCGAGGGGTGTTGCTGGTGGGGAAAATGAGAGGGATAGGCTTGGAGTTCCAAGTGTTCCAAGTGCTGCTGGTGAGGTTTCTGCGAAGGATCCGGCTGATGTTGGGACCCTCCATATTGTCCGCCCATGTGTTGCTGCTGAAACTTTGAGGGCACTACGTGATTCTGCTGCTGGTTCCCGAACACGACGTGTTGTTCCCGAAGTAGGTGTGGAGGCGGAACATGGTGTGGCTGAAATTCCCCATGGGTCGTCGGCATATTGGGGGGATTCCTTGCACGATATCAAAGTGGTGTCCCTTTCACACGGAAGGAGTGAAAGAAGCCCATTTTCTGGAAGATAAAAATTGTGAATTTGTTCAAGGGGATGATTGACATATGAATTCGGGTGCGAAGGTAGAGGAGACTGGGATGTGCTTGGGGAAGAAAGATGGAGGGACATTGATGGCCGTCTGTACAGGTGAATAGCTAGGGTTGGGGTGGAGCTTAAGTGGAGGTGGTCTCAGTGTAGAGCCGGGGGGCATAGCGGGAGAAAAGGGAGTCAGTGTGTGATTTTCCTCGATTCTGATTTCAGTCTGGAGTTATCATGACCGTTAATGAAGAGACTCCGATACGTTTCACAAAGCTGTCAGTCATGAGGTGCAGTCAGTCATTCTTGTACGTCATTAATCGTCGACTTCGGAGATAAAGGCACCGGATCTTCCGTGCGGAAGCATAACGAAAGAACACAAAGTGTAGCTCGGGATCCAGAATATCAAGGGTATATCAGATATATTCTAGAATACAATCTTCCGAATTCTGGTCCTAATAAGAACAGATATGAAACAGATAAGCAAAACAATCAAGTAGACTTTGAATATAAAACCAGAAATACAACTAATGTCAGAAAAGAAGCACACAATAATTCAAATGGATGAAACAATCCATAAATGCCATAAATTTTAAAAAAGGACGAGCATACAGCATATTTAAACAATGATCGAAGGAGTCCCTGTAGTAGAAACTCTTCTCGGGAGGTTTTGCCTCGTCACCTTGCACTTTAATGATCATCATTTCCCCATGAATCCGGTGATTCTACAAGCTACACGTCCATGTCACTGTTAGCACAATCCACCTGATAGAAGGGACAGTGCGCACTCATACTTTAGGCAAACCGGAAAACACTTAATCAGTCACCTGTTAAACAGACCCAGATATTAGCATGAACCTTCAACGTCAAATTACATACCCCAGTGGTCCTCTCTGGAACTCCATATCTCAAATACTTTCCTGCACCGCCTATGTTCCCTGCTGGACAGAACGTGCTGGCATATGCTGCCACACATCAATATCAAGATCACATCCCGAGTGGGCCAAAGTGGCGAGTCTTCTGCAGAACCTCAACATCTCGAATACTCAACCATATGGAGAAATTTCATACTCTCATCATGCTCATAAAAGGGACACGGGTAATAGGTCATCTGGAACATGAAGTTGACAGAGATCTCTTAGGAGCGACTATAACGTCCATTGTATAAGGACTCGTTTATATTTGGTTTGGGGACGTCGAGGGAATGCGTGATGTTTCCTGGGAGGCTGGCCTGACGGAGGGCGGGATTTGGGTTTATGAACGAGGGTGTATATCTCAACTTTGAAGAAGGTATTAAAGCAACTATTCTACTTGAACAAGAGTCATATAGATTATATGGACGGATAAAAGGGGGGCTTACATCTGAGCTTTGATGAAAGAAGGGTAAGATGTAAGCACCGGTGACCGAGAAATTTTCATGTCACGCTGAGTGCTAATTATGTAAACCAGAACCAGAAACTGCTGGCCACTCGATAAGGAGTGCATATTATTTTTTTTGACAGTGTATCCATGTAATTACGCACCAGAGATTTAGTCTCTGTTATCATTTAGAAGCTCATGGTCGTTGCACTGTCCAAAGATTCGAACACAAAGGTCAAGTGGCGGTGAGGCGGTAATATTGATCTCGTGCATTGAAGAATATTGGTACTCATCCTATGTTGTTTCGTAATTTGAAGATTTTCTTACAAAAATCAGTCCATATTCTTGAAGCATTTTTTTGAGCTTCCAGATCTTCTCGGCATGCCCTCTTTCACACAAAACAAGATTTCATCCATATGGGTTTTTGTCACAAGTTGTATCATATAACTGCCCAATTATGATTTCTCCCTTAATCTCACGCACGGCGCTGGCCCCTTGATATCGTCTCGTTGTTCCAGGCTTGTTCATTACCATAGTTGTATGACTAGTAAGCAATCCCTAACACCGGTATGAGGCCAGTGTTTCATTCTTTGTGTTCATGGGATTTCTAAACTCTCTCCTAATTCGGGTTCCACAGGCTCGTGACACTGCATCCCCGGTGCCAGGTAACGAACGGTTCTGAAATTCATGTTGTTTCCAAAATGTCTCGTTGAGAAAGTACATGTTTCATGGACCACGAGTCTTGTATGATGAATGTTGAGTCAAGCCTAGTAGATTTAACAATAAATAACATTTCATCAGGCCCACTTTAGGCATCTGAGCGCTACTCAAAGAATGTTGCTGTGGCATCTATAAGCTTTAGAGTTTAACAACAACAGCTTACCTACGGAACATATGTTTGAAGTCGGGCAATTCGGTCTGCACTGCCCCCAGATGTTGGCACAGCGCCAAGTTGCACAGCGCTTATCAATTCATGTAAGGTAGAAGACAAACGGTTTCCGCTATAGTCACGTGACTCAAGCGTGACATCCATCTACGCTTACTCGATCGTAGCGGATGGGTAGACAATACGATTGTGATGCCGGCGCTCTTTTGCGCAACCCAAAAGTGGGCCGGGCTCAAGCCGGCGCAAGCATAGATACAAACAAAAAATCGGGAAAATAGGGAAGTGGTCAGGGAGGGTGTGACAAAAAAGTGGAGGCTTGAAGCCTTTATGGCTATCGAGCGTAAGTTAGGTGAGAAGGACGCAAGGGGAAATTTGGAGGTATGGAAACTATATATACTCTAAGGATGCACGTGACTCGTTTCGTAGACCTTGGACATTGCTGGCATTGTCCAGTCCATCTACACTTACTCAATCGTAGCGGATGGGTAGACAATACGATTGTGATGCCGGTGCTCTTTTGCGCAACCCAAAAGTGGGCCAGGCTCAAGCCAACTGAGGAGCGAGGTGGAGAGATGGAGGCTCGAGGGGCTGAGCGTTGGGAATGGCCCAATGCAGGCGTGCTGAAAGGGAGAGTAGGCGGTCTTTGTTAGGGTCAATGTAGAGCTTGTAAGCATCGCTGCACCAGCACCCTAAATTTTTGTAGCTCAAATTCATTCAAACCCACTGTGGCCGCTGAGGAGGCACCGTCCCTTCTAAAACTGTGACTGGCAAATGAGCTTGGGTTGAGTCCAATCCGAGTGAGATCGTTGCAAAGTCGCCTGAGAAGGTCTGCACAGAGGAGTGGTGCACCGTCCTGCCCCACAAACAGGGGTGATTCAGGTAGACGTGGGTCGCAGATGTAGAGGTTTTTAAGGCTAGTGACAGGGCATGTAGAGGCACTGGGGGTGGCTGAAATATAGAGTGAAACCCCTTTCTGGAAGGGGTCAGATTTGGAGGAGGGGATAGACAGGATCATGTAATTGGGGGCTTTGAACGAAGGCTCGAAGTGCAGGCAACTCCAGGTGAGATGTGTGGATGGGTTGAACGATTTGATACTACACACTGTAAATTCGCCACAATGCAAGAATGCGGGCACTGCAAGGTGGATGGTGGAAGTGTAGTTGAGGTCACCAATGCTCGATGGAGATGGATGGAGGGAGATGATCCGGCGAAGGATATCGAAGGTAACTGGCATTTTTGACCTCCTGTCTTTTTTGCCCATGTATCTTTTAATGCCGCATACCATTTGCTGGAGCAATGGGGACTCACATGCCTCGAAGGGCAAGTCATTGTTGATGTGCGCGGAGTGGACGTGTATGATATATGCTTTGATTGTTTTGGGTTGGAGGGAGCGAGACCCAAGGAAGGCAACCCATTCAAGGAGGGCAATTTTGGTCGCAGGAAGGAAGAATCCGGAGGGGTGACACAGGTCTGGACTGCTGGTAATGAACTCGAAAAAGGACCGCTGACTGGTGCTGTAGGAAGACCGGGTGCTAGAAGCGAGGCCATGCCACAGCCAAAATGCAGCAAGTCATGAGATATGAGAGTGCGTTTGATACCAATGGTCGGGGGGTGGGGCGAGGTAGGCTGGAGGTTTAAGTAGGGGGCATGGACAAATAGTTGTGTATACATAAAGCGAGAAGCAAAGTCAGCAAGAGAATTGTCAGATGAAGAAAGCCAGGAAGAGGCATAAGAAAACTCGAGCTGCGCTGCTAGCATGACAATCATCCGCAAGTTCGTCATCACATGCAAGGATCGGTTTGTGTCATTCTTGATTGCCCAGACATCAACCTGGTTGTCCACATGAAAAATAACATGTTTGTGCTTCCAATGGTGGCCCTAGCGAAGGATTGCTTGAAGAACAGCATAGATTTCTTTAAATTGTATGTCTCGTTCACGAAAGCGCCTTGGTATCCAGGCAGCAAACCATTCATTCTCAAATATCCCACCGATTCATTTCTTTTCACTGGCATCGGTATAGACGTGGACTGTCTCACGGGATGGGGCAATAAGGTGTATACCATTCCATTTCAGGGCATATGTGTGCCACCAGCGAATTTTGGCATGTGCGTAAGCTGGCAGGTAGCAAACAGAATGCTGGGATGCGAATTCCATTGAGAAGTTGATGAGACGGTGGAGGAATGCCGGAGAATGAGGAACTACCTGAGAATAGAACTGTAGGAAGCCTATCAGCTGTTGCAATTCATGCAGGGAACAGCAGCGGCGGGGCAACCATTCGAGGAGAAGGTCACGGAGGTAGTAAAGTTTGTCATCAGGGAGCTGAGCCTCCATAGCCATGGTATCCAACTCAAGCCTGAGGAACTCTACCTGAGTTGAGGGGCGGATAGTTTTCTCATCTTGGAAGCATAGGCCTAGCTGGCTACCCAGTGCCTGAATCCAATCAATAGCACTATTTGCTAGTACATGTGGGGTAGAGGGTGTGAATATTGGCAGAAAGTTCTCCAGGTAGTGTTTAATATGGCCAGGAATATGGCGCTGGATGATCCAGTGAAGTGCTTCTGCAAAGAGGTTAAAAATATACAGCGCAGATTTGAGCCCGAATGATAGCACAATGCTATAGTAGAAGGACTCTCGCCAATGAAAGCCCAAAAGCTGCCAGTCAGCTGGGCAAACAGGGATATGGTGGAAGGCCTCCTTAAGGTCGAGCTTTGCCAAAAGTGTGCCTCTCCCCAAGGCAGCGATAGTTGACACAGCCTGACCGAAGGCTTCGTAGCGGATGTGACCCTCGGCATCAGGGATGCCATCATTGACTGAAGAGCCATGTGGCCAAGAGAGATGGTGGATAAGCCGACGCTTCCACGGTTTTCTGGGACGTGATATAGAGCCAAGGGGGGAACATCAAAAATTCAAAAGGGGTGGGGCTGGAAAGGGCCCGGCAGCATGGTTGCTAGTAGTAAGTGTGTTTATTGCATTTGATACCAAATTGGGAAACACAATGGCACTTTTAAGGTTGCAACAGTTTTGCTCACAATGTATGCCAGAAAAACCGATATTTTCACCATACTCCATTATGTGCAGTAGGGAATTGACAAAGCGACGATCAGGGTACTCAGCGAGATAGAATTGCCATGCATCTTTAACTAGGGTACATGTTATGCGAGGGAGGTCCACTGTTGAAGCAGTGACAGCATTACAGCAAGGGTCACTATTAGGACGAGGAGGAGGAGGAGGACCAGGAGGGAATAACTCGGAATAAGGCAATATATTGGGGACAGGAATTAGAGAGCTAGGACGGGGATGGGACCGGGTATGGGTGTCTTGTAGGCAAGGACGAGTGGTAGACACGATTGAAGGTAGTTTGCTCATCCTGCCAGTGCCCTAAGATGGCACTTTTGCCTTCTCAGTACAGGATAATCGTCCATGTTCAGTGCTCCCGCAATTCTTGCATTTGTGGATGCGACCATGGCTGCAGGGGGAATTACATTTGCCCAATTGGAATGCGAAGCATATTTGCTTTGCATTTGAAGATGATGGACCTGAGTTTGTAATGCCTTTACCTGGTGAGTTCTTTGGGTTCCCATAGAGGTAGAGGGATGCCAGTTTGGGATCCATTGTACGCCATCCAGAGTAGTCCCCTTCTCGCATCTTCGCAAGACAATGATTGTGAAACATGAAGTGATACTGCAAGACTGCCGACCACTCGTAGCGTGAATAGATTTGATACAGGATACATAGGCATTCTGAGCAGCCGAGTACAACCTGGTGAATGGCAGGAAGATTTCCAGATGAAATTATGAAATATTGAAGGATTTCGAAGTAGAAGACGAGTGGCTCATAAAGAGCACGGAAGGAGGGATAATCCTTTGGGGAGGCCTCGCGCTCATGTTAGGTGAATTGACCATCATCAGAAATCTCAAAAATTTTAGGTTTTGGTCGTTCCTTTACTGTGGCGTCCAATTTATATAGATGGCTGGGGCAGAACTCATGCTTTGCGATTGCCAGTCGCAGCGCAGGCTCAATGTGGGGAAAAGAGCGATCCAAGGACATACCTGAGGCAGGGTTTAAGGAAATTGGGGGCACAAAGGGGAGCCCTGGGATTGGATTGGGCGGAGGTTGAGCGATTATACTGGTTGACAGCAGGGGAAGCTGCTGGGGGGGTGGCATGGGTGGTTGTGCCAATGCTTGCCCCTGGTAGGGTGGAGATGGGGGTTGCGATGACTGCTGGGCCTGCTGTACTTGCTGCATGATGGAGAGCAGCTGTGCGAGGGAATTCTCCAGTGAGGTGATACACTGGTCATTGGTTGGGGTTGGGACGAATGGTGGGAAAGGCCCAGATCCCTGTTCCTGAGGCAATGGAGAGACCACGGTATCAGCAGGAGGCCGGCTAGGTTGCTTCTCTCTCGAGCGAGAGGTTGGCCCATCGGGGCCAGCAGGTGCCATCGTTGACGAGTTGTCGATTTCAAATGATGGAACAGCGTGGCAAAAGGCGCTGCCACTTCGGAGTGCCACCTTGGCACTTGCAAAGGCCTGTGATAACAAAGTGGAGGCTCGAAGCCTTTATGGCTATCGAGCGTGAGTTAGGTGAGAAGGACGCAAGGGGAAATTTGGAGGTATGGAAACTATATATACTCTAAGGACACACGTGACTCATTTCGTAGACCTTGGACATTGCTGGCATTGTCCAGTCCACCATTTCGCACAAGGATCTGGCAACATTGACAAAAAAATTATTCTAAAACCACAGATCAATGGCATAGAACTATATGTACATATTATTGGTTTTACTTTTTGAAAAAAATCACTATTGCAAATGTAGTATATCCAAACTTTCAAACATCTTTTCAAAATTCATAATCACATTTTTCAAGCAGTCTGACACTGTCAAAAAAATTTTGGTCACAAAATTTTTGCGCTGATGTAATCACCTATATAAGGAAATATTCCATATATAGAAATTTATTCCCACTGGTAATAGTTTTTTTTGTGCTGACATAAGCACCCATATAAGGCAATATGCCATATATAGAAAGACATTCCCACAGATAAGGTAGATGACATATGAATTCCACTAAGGTCACATGACTCAAGTGTCATATCCACCATTTTGCACAAGGATTTGGCAACGTGTCAGATACTATTCTAGCTGAGTTGGACAGGGCTCATATTGTATAGTGTAGCACAATCATTTTTTCCAAAAAAATTGCCATCTATAGCAGAATACAATTTTTTTTCAAAATTTTTTTGCTCTGTGACCGTGACAATGTCACAGTCCCATGATGTAGCGGAAACCGTTTGTCTTCTACCTTATAACGCCAGCCTTCCACCTCTCGAACCACCTCAATCCTTCGCCACCGCCCTTCACCATGAATGTTCAAAGTTCTATCCTTCTCTTGAGAGATAAACACCACAATTCGAGTATCCACCAGCCTGAAGAGAATCAAGTATCCAACGTGGAGGGACCAATGGGGCATAGGGTTTGTGAAGTGTTCGAGAACTCTGATCTACATTCTGCTCGTAAACACGTCTCGGATGTATGGCACGGTGACGCAGAGCTTGAAAGGGTTGTCACGTCTGCTGCTACGAATCATCTTCCCGATCAATTACTTCTTACCACTGCTACACCAACCTCAACACTGATGAGTCGCCCGTCGAATGCACCCTCAACCATGGGAATCAAATAAATAAAGTCGAATGCTAATGAATCAAATGTGGGGTATGTTTTTTGTTCGCTTCCCATTTATTCCTCCATGAAAGATTAATATTTCCTATAACAATACTCTTAATATGCACCGGGATATTATTGCACCACAGCTCTCGTCCTATCTTGAACATTTTTAAATATGTATTACGGCTGCAGCAGAACAGTGATTTGCAAACCTCAAAACCAGAAAACAAGTGGCAAAAGCTGTGACATACATCCAGGTATGCCCCATCTGGTATCCTTGATTTTCTGTCCTTGTACACCTTCCCATTATATCAGAAGCACAATCTACACCTTCGCCGTTAATAAACTTCAAAATGCAAGAGAACCAAATCTGTGAACATGCATGCTGAACAATTTGGCATATATGAGGTGCTGAAACAGGTCCCATTGTCTGTTGCAGATGCCGCCAAGGGAAATGTGAATATACATATAGGAGGTGAGATTATCTTTATTCCAGCCAGTGATTCCCCTCTGACAGTACATGCACCTTGAAGGTATGAATAGTCAGCCAATACCCATGTCCTCAGATCCCTTGGATGATTCCGATGCATGTAACATTGGAGTTTTTTTGGAAAAGCAGTGTACTGATGCCAGATCTTAGATACTCACTTACATGCGGAAGGATATCAATTAATCAACAGCGTATCTATTGCTCTGATGGCACAAATTTTGTTATAGTAAAGATGCATAAAGCGAAACAACCTGATGGTCAAATAGTTCTTGTAAAAACATATCATGGCTCGCCTTCTCAACGGAAGACAACCCTCGTAAATCCCAGTTTTGTTTCAGAGTCTTGGTCATTTTTTATCTGTCGTAGTTTGAACGAGACATCTCTTTGCGCAGAGATATCATGTGAGTTGTGGTTGCAGATTAAGTGTAACAAATGCTAATCGTTTTATTGCAAGGATCCCTCGATATTGCAGCTCATTGGAGTGAGCAGACTCGCATGTAGCAATCTGTTCGAGGTATATCACATGCCAGGCGATAATTTTGAGAGTTTTAGGAGTTGGGTCAGATGCACGCTATCATCAAACCCCATGGAATTTATATATGGACTCTATGACATGGTTTGTGATGGCATATATGAGGTTGTATTAGTATTGATGCACCTGTTGGACCAGCGGACATCAGTTCTGGTATGACACACTCAGTCGCTCATATAATTATTTATAGTATGGACGATGACTAGGCATTGGCAGAGTCTCAACTGTCCGGAGGATTTGTGTTCCCTATTGGTCGCATGGTAATGAACTCATTTTCTGAATTCAACCTTTCTGACAATCTCTAGCATGACGGCCTTTGTGTTACTATGCAGAGAGGACATGATCGACCCCAGTGGAAACTGATATATGCTGGTGAATTATCAGGCGGAGACAGAAACCTAAAAGTAAGTTGCCATATTTGCCGACAGATGATCCATGCTCATGGATAATGGTAGTCTGTTGGACATATTCTATTGGAAATGTGCGGTGCCCTTCCAATGTCAGTATTAGAAGATATGGTACATTCCTGGAATAAGATTAACTGTCTATAGGTACCCTTGGGTGGAACACGATCCTAACCCTGTCAACTGGATGGGAAAGCTCATGCTTCGCACCTCATCGTGGACCTGCCGCACTGAAGACCTTGTGGACATCCTTCGATGTCTATTTGATGAAATCATGCTTCCTATGGTGGGGGCTGCATTTTTTGAGCAAGGCTGGCTAGCGGAGGATATGCATTACATGCCATTCAATTTCAGGGCTGCCATTCCTGGGATCGGTTTGGGTGACATTGGCTATGTTGACGAAAATGATTAATTTGTAGTCGTCGACAATGTTCATGACCACATGCAAGCACAAACTGGATCACTGTCCTGGAATTGTAATTACTATAACAGTGAATACCTCCACAACAACCCCGGAGAACCTATATTTAGCCAAGGAGGTCAGAATTTCCACCAGCGCAGGCAAGTCCATTTCCACCTTTGTGTAAGTCTTGTTAACCACCCATCGTAGACTTGTCCCTAACGCTATCCCTGCGAATTCACTAATCAAGCTTGCTTTAAGATACAATGATCTCCATCAAACACATGCGTGGGACTGGTTGTATCACCACGCTTGCTTCATGATCGACCGTCATGGCCTCTCTATTCCACCCCATGAGCTGAAACTAGGTTAGTATCTCTGTAAGCGCCCAAACAAGTTTTGACCAGCAGCGTGATATAGTCACCGGAATACAGTACAAATGTTACATTAGGCTGACACTTGTGGATGGTCCCAGTGTGCCGAGACATAAATGGACCAAGTTCCAATAGGACACCCAAGCACATTTTGGAGTGACAAATCTCGCCGTGTATGTTTTTTCAAACAATGATGCTCCAAATATCCAGGAATCAGGTGTACCAGAGTTGAAGACCAGATTCTGTGCCTCATTCGACCCAAATCCCCAATGGCTGGATGATGTCATGTGGTATCCCGAGGGGGGTACCCATTCCATTTCGACTGATGTGTGAGATGGCCTCGATTTGCATTCATTTGCGTGGGAATCGTTTCTTAATTTTCAACCTAATCACGTTATGCTCATATTCAAACAGGGACTTCTAGATATCTTCCCTACAACTTCCCATTGGTGCCGCTCAGCAGGCCCAGCCTTACCTGAGCAGCCCTGGAATGGCCATCCCCGTGTTTCCGTGCTCCTGCCCATCCCACTCCTCACGTATGCCCAAGGCGCAAAGACTGCCTGCGACCTCTGGGGCAGACGATCAGCCCCTGAGCCACAATTGTACGACTAGGGGCAGAGGGGTGGCTAGGGGGGTAGGGGTGGGGTGGCGGAAGGTAGTGGTGCAGGGAAGGAGGGTCATGTGTTTGTGGGAATGGAATTCCTGAAGTATGGAGATTATTTTTGATGCTACCCGCCAGCCCTACACACCCACTGTGAGGTCGTGGTTATCCGCCCACCCACCCGGCCTCAAACTCTCCTTGGCACCATCGTCACATCTAACCGGTATCTTCTCCGCGTTTCGACCAGAAGTTATGCGTTATGACGTGTACAACTCCTGGTTGAAACTCTTGGCTTCAAAACAATAAACAGGTCAATGTTGTCCCACCATCGTCTTTCCATCGTAGTCATCATCACTGCTCTATTGCGATTTGCTCGTCCGCTCGTACATCGAATGCTCTCCATTGTACTTGACATCGTTTTTTGTTTGCACATTGAATGTATCTCTGTAATCTCACTAACATCTCACAACACTGTGATATTCACCAACACCAAAACACTCCTGAGAGGACAGTTCGGAGGCAGTGAGTACGGATGGAGTACTTGAGCACAAGATCTCTCATTGATATCGTAGATATATTTCGAGTCCATATCGTCAGTGTCCTAGTTGCCAGCTCAAAAAACCTCACACACTGCAGGCAGCACACAATACATCGCACGATCGAGTCAAATCCCACCTTTGCGCTCTCAACATCGCGAGGACTTGCTAACCTAGGGCAGTGTCTGGCATAATTTAACGAGTAAATTCCAGTCCTGTCTCCTTGCATGATCTGGACATTAGGAATCCATCGGGTACCCCTCAACCTTGCCGTCTTTAGCTGTGATGCAGTGTGGTGTCGCGGGAAGGGTCGTCTAATGGTCCCTTAAAAGAAAAGAAAAAAACTAGGCGAATTCCACACCGAATTTTGCGGCCAACTTCTGACGTTGTGTTGCTTGACCTTCTATCATGTCTTCCGCCATTGTTTCAGCTCCTCACCATTGTTATCTACTCGTTAGTATTTTTGTGCTCTTATAACCTGTCTATGTTGTTTTTGCTTTCATCTGCCTTTTTTTTTTTTTTTTTTTTGGTTTGGGTTTGTAATATATATTCCCCAGTGTGATTTCCCTCTATTCATGAATAGATGATCTGGGAAGATTGCCTATTAATCGCCTATCAAATCTCGCACGATGGATAATGTCCTGGCGGTGCTTATTAATTTTGGGAGCGGTGTCCCGTCAATACATGGTTGGTTCATCTTGCTAACACGGTGCAACCACAGACCTTCCCCAATTATCCAAACCAAACACCAATCATCCCTGGATTGCAGAAAGGGTGATCTGGTACCACCCAACATGTGTCTCACTATACCAAGTTGTCCCGGATTGGTAGCTGGATCGTGTCGATTAGGTCTGAGTTCTGATAGCTCCGACCTAATCAACAACAGAAGCGGGAAAAGCAATACAATATACCAGATCCAGTGGCCCCACCGACGATGCCATGGAAGTTACAGCATTTATCGTTTATTACACATCCTCCAACACACAGATCAGATTAATGAGACCTGATTGGTTATTCCATAGGAACACTTTACCGTTTATCCTGTATCAGAGATTCACCATCCTTAGATCACAGATCAAATTACCATTGAACTGGGACCGAGTTGATTCGGTATGCTACATGGATTCCATTTGTTTATCATGATCTTGGATCACCATGACATGTCCTCTTTGGGATTTTTCACAGAGATCACACTTGAACTAGTAATGCTGCATGTGTGATGTAGAGTATAAATGACGGGGATGTCAAACAGTGATAAGGAACCAAGATTCGCAGAGTTCTATCCAGTCTCGCAATGATACCGAGCCTATAATCAATCTTATGGGAGCCATTAAGACATACAGGATGAGCTGGGTAGGGTCAACGACGAGCTCCACAAATTAGCTCGGACTGAACTTGGCCTTCACATTTTCCCACATACCCCGTCACTGAACTTTGATCAAAAAACCTGCACCCTAGCTCAAATCCTCTTCTTATCCTTCTCTTAGGTATATATACAAGCCCTCTTGCCATACTCCATATTCTGTACCATCTAGAACACCCTTCCTCTCACTTCATTACCACCTACTCGGAATTTGAGACAATGTGGGCTCTTTCTCAGAGGAAACATGGTTCACTGCTACATGACATTCGCACTCTACATTTTCTCCACCCTTGCCACATCCATCAGGGGTGCGATATACATAATTTTATATGTTTCTATTGTATCTCTATCATCTAAATTCCACAAAAAACATCTTCAGATCAAGCCAAACACTAATCCAAATTGCCAACAGTTCCATGTAACTCATATACATCTAGGAACTTAAACATGACTATTCAATGGTCTTTGAAGTTGTCATGCTCATATCAAAGAATGAAAAGTGGATATATCAAACGACAGCCAGAAAAGACCTCACCATCACCAAGGTATCTCCGTCCATGGTATCTCCTTCCTACCCACCGTCGACTCTAGCTGCTATATGAGTAATCGAAGAGCTGGAAATAGGGCGTGGGGAGTAGTTTTGGTTGGTGATGGACAGGTATTTTGAGTATAAGAGACGATTTAGAGGACGTGTAGCGCACACATCAACTTCTGAAGCCGATCTGGATGAACATAATCGTGATTGGGGTCGCCTTCATTCTCACAATCACGGCCGATGTGGCGCTGGAATGACAAAATAGGCACAATATGGTTTCCTCATGGCATAGCCGGATGTAGCCGCTCGAGTCTAACTTAATCTGAGTTTTGCGCAACTCTGATCAGTGTGATTGCCAAGATGTACCTGATCAATTGGTACCTCTGATGTGATAGACGCCATGCCAATATCGGGCCGGTGTAGCATGCCAAGATATACTGGATTGATTGCCGTTCACTGATGCCCACGTGATCGGAGGCTGTGATCTGCCCTGATCGATGTGATCGCAATATGTACATGGAGCATACCAAGCCGCGTATCAAATCTAATAGTGATCATATTCCATCGGTGCCACAGCCCTGATTGGTGCGGCGGTCTACTTCCAGTGAGGGTCGAGAAGGACTAATCTAATCTGTTCTCTACGATCTTGTTCCGTCTGTGTAATAACCCTAACCATTTACCGAGTCTGTGGCGTTTCAGGTCTATTTAATCTGATATCCGTGATCCTGCCCGAGTGGTGGCGCTTGCCTGATTGTCAGGGCAACTTCTGTCACTCTGAGCCCGACAGGTCTGAACTGGGTGAATGGCATGATGACAGTAAACATAAGATAAATTAGCATTAATTTGTGGCGTAACTGAGGAACTCTAATCCGAACAACTCTGGTCTAATGACCAGCAACCTGATAATAGTCAAAATTAACAGTTCAAGATACTTTCATGGGTCCGGGGAGAATGCCTATCGAGTGTCAGGTGCAGCATGACCCCGGACATCCTCCGGGAGATTCTCATAAATACTAGTCAGGCTTTGTCGTGAGTAATATTCCATTCTATATATAGTTTCATTTGCGGGAAATAAAATCAGGCACAGGCACGGCCAGTGCTAATTCAAAGGAACGGATCCAGATATAGCATGATCGATGAGTAGATTGTGATAAGCTATGGTGAATGTTGTATGGATCAAGGTTGACGATAATTGCGCTATCCCTGAACTATGTCTGTCCATCCTGGGATGATGACGGAATGTCATCTGTTCTCACTTATATTTCTTTCCGAACTGTTACTGAAATATCAAGTGTGCAATTGGACATTGGAGAATTGCAGAGATAAATTCAATCTGCAAAAGAAAAATGAGGTTGAGTACGATATCGAGGTTTCGATGAATGAGCAGATGAGCAAGTCACAACGGAGCAGCGATGGCGACTACGATGCAACGATGACGGTGGGAGAACCTTAACCAGGTAAGTTTTTTGAAGCCATAAGTTTGAACCGGGGACTGGATGTGTAGTAATGTGGAACTGCAGGTCAAAACACAGAGAAGATATTGTGAGGATGGCACCATCGAAAATTTGAGGGCTGACGGATGGGTGGCTATCTCGAAGCCGCTGTTTGAATATGAACATAGCATTGCTACATTGAAAATTGAGAAAATTTTACTCCGCTTCTGAGTGAAGAGCGAGGCCATCTCGCATTTCAGTGGAAATGGAACATTCATCCTCGGGAAACCACACAGCGTTATCCAGCCATTGGGGATTGAGTTCGAATGATGTACGGAATCTGGTCGTAATCTCCTGAACTCCTGATTCCCGGATATTTAGACCATCGTTGTATGAAAAAACGTACACGGAGGGATTTGTCACCCCGGGATGTGGTTCAAGGTCCTATTGGAAGCTGGACCAACTATCATCCGGAAGACTGGGGCGGTCCGCGAGTGTCAGCCTAATCCAACATTGGCATTGTATTCTGGTCACTATCTCACGCTGCTGGTCAAAACTTGTTTCTGCGCTTACAAAGATACCAACCTAGTTTCAGTTCATGGGGGGAAATAGGGAGCCCATGATGGTCGATCATGAAGCGCACGTGGTTACACAACCACTTCCACGCATGTGTTTCATCCAAATTATTATATCCTAAAGCAATCGTGCTCACGTCATGCGTGGGGATAGCGTTAGGGATGGGTCTACGATGAGTGGTTAACATGAGAATCACAAAAATAGAACTGGACTTGCCTCCTCCGTTCAAGTGTCTGACCTGCTTGGCTAAATATAACTTCTCCGGGGGGCTTGTTCTCGGGGTATATATTGGCATAGCAATCCCACTGATAATGCCAGGACAGTGATCCAGTTTGTCCTTGCATGTAGTCATTAACAATGTCGACCACGACAAATTTACCATTCTCGTCAACATAGCCAATGTCACCCAAACCGACCTCACGACTGGCAGCACTGAACTGTATGGCATGAAATGGTTACCCTTCGCTAGCCAGCCTTGCTCAAAAATTGCAGCCCCGACCATACGAAGTGTTATTTCATCAAATAGATACCCAATAATGTCCACAAGGTCTTCAGTGTGGTGTGTCCATGAGGAGGAGCCAAGCATGAGCGTCCCCATCCAGGTGACGGGGTCAGGATCGTCTCGATTCGATCTCTTCCTATAGACAGTTAATCTTATACCACAGGAGTGTACGATATCTGCTAATACTGACGCTAGAAGGGCACTGTGTATTTGAAATATGATATATGGAATAGACTACCGTGATCCATGAACATGACTGGGATCATCTGTCGGCATATATGGCAACTTACCAGTGGGTCTCTCTGTCTTCACCTGATAATTCACCAGCATATATCAGTTTCCACTGGGGTAGATCATGTCCTCTCTGCACAGTAACATAAAGGCCGTCATAATAAAGATTGTCAGCAAGGTTGAATTCAAAAAATGAAATCATTACCATGCCAAAAAAAAAGGGAACCCAAATCCTCCTGACAGTTGAGACTCTGCCAATGCCTAGTCATGGATAACACTATAAATAATTATATGAACAACTGAGTGTGTCATACCAGAACTGATGTCTGCTGGTCCATCAGGTGCATCAATACCAATACAACCTCATATATGCCATTACAAACCATGTTAGAGTCCATATATAAACTCCATGGGGTTTGAAGACAGCCTCCGTCCGAACCAACTGCTCAAACTCTCGAGATTTTCGCCTGGCATGTGATATACTTCGAGCGGAATCCTGGAGGTGATTCTGGTCGCCCCAATGAGCTGCAATATCGAAGGATCCCTGAAATAAAACGATCAGCATTTGTTACACTGAATATCCAGCCACAACTCACATGATATCTCTGCGTAAAGAGATGTCTGGCTCAAACTACAACACGATTGAAAATTGTTCAGAGTTTGAAGAAAGAAAAAAAAAAAAGGACAGGAAACTTACGAGGGTTGTCTTTAGTTGAGAAGGCGGGCCATGACACGTTTTTACAAGAACTATTCGACCATCAGGTCGGCTCGCTTTATGCAGCTTGAGTGTGACTGCGGGGATAGATGGGTCTCTTGGTGAATATATTAGATAATTTGATATCTTAGACTTTAGGGTAGGCAAATAGATATGAGGGGAATAGAGGTCTCAGTGTTTAGTCTATGTTCTAGCTTTAGATAAAAGGCTTTCTGTTTTCAACTTGTTGTAAAAGTTTATTGCAATTTATTGGGAGTAAAGTTTATGCTACTCTAAACACTCTAGTTATATAGTAAGTGTAGCATCTACTCAATGCTGCATATGCCTGTGCACGCCCCTCCTAGAGGCGCATGTGGTTCCCATCAATGACACGTGATAGGTGACTGATGCGTTTGTCACATGTGCTGATGCGTGTGATTGTAACGCGTTCATGACTTGTGGCCGCTGCATGGGCGGCTCAATACACAGGATAAATAATACGCATGCCTACCTGGTTCCAGCAGGGTCCGAGCAAGGACTCAGATAGACGTCATAGAGATTTATCGTCTCGAGACAAGAAGGTTAATATCATCACACGTATCTGTAATTGGGAATCCGCAGTCTGCATTTCCAAAAACACTTTAATATTACATGCATCGGGATGATCCCAGAAACCTGAGGACATGGGTATTGGCTGACTGTCCATACCTTCAAGATGTATGGGCTGTCAGGGTGGAATAAATGCCTGGAATACAGTAAATTCTAGGCGTATGTCCCGGGTGACTATGGGGATGGGGTTATTTAGGTAGATAATTGTTTTGTGGTAACTATCTAATAGATCTATTTGGAATCTATTGTATTCCACCGCAGACAACCCTCCGCATGATACGAATGTTTTAGGTTTGGCTAAGCGCCGACCCAGGGAGGTGGCTACAGGGGTGCGGGAATGAGCGACAGTCGTTTGTGAACAACTCTGGTACTTGTCAACGTATAGTACCAGCGTGAGTGTGATGTGATACGTATCGGGAATTATTCCCAGTGTGTCCGGACAACAATAATATTGCCCTGATGAATCTAGCCCGATATGGCTCGGGGTCACGTGACTGTATCTGTGAATATGCAGGGGGCCGAGTGACCACCTGACAATGATGGTCTCTATAGAAAGTGCGAGTAAAATTGCAGTTAAATCGTAGTAAACTCAATGTAATGTTCCCGTTGGGTCCGGGGATGTGAGTGACGACGATAAAGCTGATAGCCCGGTATAATGACACGAGCAATCCAGACTTCGTCGATTACGACGATAAACAGTGTTCTTTGAGTGCGAGACTAGTTTGTTATTTCCTATCTATCTATGCTTTATAGAGATTTCAAATCCTGACTATAATGTCCACCGTAACTACCCTGAGACGGTGTCTACATGCGGTTGACCCGATGTGGGTCGCCGCGTTCCTCAATCTATTTCTGTCCTTTTGTCCGCATGGCTCTACTGAATGTGAAAATACTTTCTAATGCTTCTTGCAGTGCCCTTGACTCTGGCCTCGATGTCGAACTTCCTTCTCCTGCCAGTGAGTACGTGTCACCTGCATATATGCGCCCCGAATATGTTTTCTCTTATCTCCTATCCCGTGGGTGATACGCCTCCCTGTTCCTATATGTCCTGCGACCTATTTCCGCCCCGTATACTCTATTCCGGGTGCGTGTGTCTCATTCTCGTCCTATGCGTATCCCTCCTCTATGGGCGCCTAGCATATAGGCCGCCGTGTCTCGATCCGCCGTGTCTACATATGAGGGCGGTGTTCTGTATATACTTTTGGGTAACTGTAATACTATTTTTTAGTTCGTTCCGGGGCTCTGAATTATAATCTCTAAGTTCATCTCTCTGCATGTGTGCACCTTCCTGTGCTCCCGATCCTATGTCTCCTCCTAATTCTCCCCCGATCCCCTGTCTCCTCTTTCTCTCGTCTCAACATAAATCTGACTTCAGAAAAGTATATTCACATTTCCACACAATATTCCATGAATATACAAAGGTGGCCTGCATTGTTGGAGCCTACATAATTCCAATAAGCGAAATGGGTCACATGATCTTCTTCTGGCCCGTGCTTACCGCGAATGTGGGAATCTCACATAAAAACTCCTGTGTTCCTTTTAGCCGAGGTACGAATATTACCATCTCACCCATCCCAACCATCCCACTACCTTGACACACCCTCACAGCATGCCTACCACCTTCACCCACACCTTCGACAACCATTATTTCAAGGGTAAAACCTCATTTTCGACTTCATCAACAACGAGTTTGTAGATGGATCCAGCAACACTACAATTGAGTCAGTTTTGATCGATCCATCTTTGCCCGATCTTTCCACCCACTGACAACCCGCCTTCTTCTTCAGCATCATCAACCCAAGTACGGGCTATAATCACCTGGGGCTGTATGTTTTCCCATGACTCACATTCATTTCATTTCATAACAGCCACGGGAAAGCTCCTTGCAACCATCTCAGAAGGGACAGCCAAGGATGTAGACATTGCAGTTGCTGCAGCGCAAAAGGCCTACGATACCGTATGGGGTTTGAATATGCCCGGCTTTGGGCGTGGAAAACTTCTCATCCGTTTGGCGGAGTTGATTGAGGAGCATACTGACGAGCTTGCTGCTATTGAGAGTTTGGATAACGGTCGGTACCTGTCTTGTTCCGCGCGGGTCGAGGCAATATTGACAGATGGAGCCTGTAAGCAAGATCTTCCCCGACGCCAAAGGGTTTGACGTTACAGAATCAGCTGCAACCCTCCGCTATTATGGAGGCTGGGTAGACAAGAACCACGGCAAAGTGATCGAGAATCACGACAACCAGTTCGGATACACGCGTCACGAGCCTTTCGGTGTAGTAGGACAAATCATCCCCTGGAATTTCCCTCGTAAGTAAAAAACCTTATAGTTTTTTTAGCCAATTTTTTTTTCTTAAGTATGGTACTTACGAAGGTTCACGGGGCAGTCCTCATGTTCGCGTGGAAACTAGGACAGCCCTTGCGACCGGCAACACCATTGTTATCAAGCCGTCTGAATTGACCCCTCTTTCTGCTCTGCGCGTCACAGCACTCGCAAAGGAGGCAGGTTTCCCACCTGGCGTTATCAATGTTGTCACCGGGTACGGTAAAACTGTTGGCCATGCCATCTCTTCGCATCCAACCATCGAGAAGGTCGCCTTTGCAGCACCCTTGTTGGCCGCGAGATCATGCGTCAGGCTGCTGCTTCGAACTTGAAAAACGTGACCCTTGAATTAGGCGGTAAAAGTCCGAATATCATTTTCAATGACGCTGATATCGATCAAGTCATACGATTGGCAAGTCATGGAATTTAGTAAGTCGGGCTCGTCGGCGTCGGCGTGGTCTTCTTTCTTCTTTTTCTGTGACCGCGGATCTGATTTGCCCCTCCCCCCCACCCTCCCCCTTCTTTACTCGGTACAGATTCAACCACGGTCAAACTTGCTGTGCTGGCTCCAGGATCTATGTATAAGAATCCATCTATGACACATTTGCGGAGAAGTTCGTTGCCCACATCAAGAAGCTTCAGCTCGGCCATCCCCTCGAGCACGGTACCGCTCAAGGGCCTCAGGGGTCACAAATACAGTTCGATGTACGTTATATTCATCTTACTTCGATCCCTATTGCATCGTGGTGATTATCGGTGTGTGTGCTTTCATTTCAGCGCAGCATGGGATACATCGAGGATGGTATAAAAGCAGGCGCTCAAACCATCATCGGTGGCAAACGTCACGGAACCGAGGGATACTTTATCGAACCCACCAGCTTCACCAACACTTCTCCTGACATGAGAATCGTTCGTGAATAGATATTCGGACCCGTCGGATTTCTTGTTAAATTCAAAGACGAGGAGGGTACGTAAAAACAAACTTTGAATCTGTGTAAACCCTTGAAATTTGTTTGTTGTATACGTGGCTCATCAACAACCCTTCATCACTAATTACATGCACTCACTCATCACAATGCAGACATTATCAAGGTGGCTAATGACACGGTATACGGCCTCGCGGCCGCCGTGTTCTCGAAAGATATCAGCCGTGCATTCAGGGTTGCCCACAAACTCAAGGCTGGCACTGTCTGGGGAAACTCCTGCAACATGATCAGTCCACAGCTTCCATTCGGGGGTTACAAACAATCAGGCATCGGTCGCGAATTGGGCGAATATGCACTACAGAAGTAAGCTTTTTTTACCAGTCAACTCACGGTGTGTGGGGTTGTTTACTAAACTCTCTGAATTTGCAGCTACACGTCTGTCAAGTGTGTGCACGTTGACTTGGTCGGTAAGTTCTGAAAGAGCAAGAAGATGGAAATTCAAGAAGAGAAGATGGAGAGGTGAGAATATATACAAATGAACAATGTAGGAGTATGATTATGAAAGCGAAAAAAAAAAAAAGAGAAATGAAAAGATGCAAAGTTAATCTAGCTAGACATTCAGAACGATGTCACTAAAAAAGAGATCCGTTAGATACGACAGGAAAATCTTCACGAAAGGGCTATCCCTTCTACGTGAGATACACCAAGAAAATATTCAGAAACGTGCAATCCTTTCCACGTGAAGTGGCGACAAGAAAATATTCATGCGCTACACAAGTGAGCTTTTACCAGTCAACTCACGTTGTGGCGTTGTTCACTAAACTTCTGAATTTGCAGCTACACGTCTGTCAAGTGTGTGCACGTTGACTTGGTCGGTAAGTTCTGAAAAGCAAGAGCAAGAAGATGGAAATTCAAGAAGACGGAGAGGTGGGAATGTATACAATGAACAATGTAGGAATATGATTATGAAAGCGAAAAAAAAAGAGAAATGAAAAGATGAAAAGTTAATCTAGCTAGAAATTCAGAATGATGTCACTAAAAAAGGGATCCGTGAGATAAACCAAGAAAATCTTCACGAAAGGGCAATCGCTTCTACGTGAGATACACCAAGAAAATATTTAGAAACGGGCAATCCTTTCCACGTGAAGTGGCAACAAGAAAATATTCAGAAACTGGCAATCCCTTCCACGTGAAGTGGCGACAAGAAAATATCCAGGAGCGAGCAACCCTTTCCACGTTGAAGTGGCGACAAGAAAATATTCAGGATCGGGGACAATCCCTTCCACGTTAAAGTGGCGACAAGAAAAACATTCAAGATGGGGCAATCCCTTCCACATGAAGTGGCGACATGTCCATCTCTCCATTTAGTAAACGACTCCAAAATCCCTGGGGCCCCCCATCTCTCATCCAACAATGTAAAAGCCCCCAGACGACGAGGTGTGTACGCACCAGCATCACGAGGATGATGAAAGAGATTTAGGTAATCATCCAATGCATGGTGCGGATTGGAAAAGGAAGTCGAGCCCGAAGAATACTGTTAAGCGGAAAGAGAGGTTGATCCCGAAGACGAAGAATAGTGTTCAGCGGAAAAGGAGGTTGATCCTGAAGAATACTGTTCAGCTGAAAGGGAGGTTGATCCCGAAGAATACTGATGAGCGGAAAAAGGACTTGATCCCAAAGAATACTGTGGAACGCCAGCCCTAGTGATCAAAGGAGGAGACAGTGCAGTTGACGGTCCAGCACCATATGCATTGCCTGGTGAAAATTGTGGGAAGGGATGTTTTCCTCAGTATTGGAATACAATGGCGCCGACATCATCAATGATGAGGATTCAGGACCAACACTGCTGCCGGGTTCATGTCTCAGCTCACGCGGGTCAACAGTCGTCGGGTTAACGGCATTGAATGACCAATAAGTGTGTCCGAAGTGTGTGTCTCCAGCGGGCGTGTGTCCAACGTGCGAGTGTCCAAAGTGTGGGTGTGAACCATTGGACATCATCGCATCCAGCTTGGATGGCGCATAATACTCAGTTGGCACCAAAACAGGCTAAGCGGGCACCAGAACAGGCTCAGGGGGCACCAGAACAGGTTCAGCGGGCGGGGGCGTGAATGTCTCTTCACCCAGATGTGTTTGGTAGGCACCCGAGGGCGGCGACGAAGCTCGTGAAACGTGTACTTCGTACTCATCATCGCCCTCGTCGTGCATCTCCATGTCTGCATCAGGTGGATTGTAGCCTCCCTTCCGTATAGGCGTTCGGATTTTCTGTCCTGTGGGCTCATACTCGGATTCCGATAAGTCCACGTAATCAGTTCTCTTAGATTTCGTAGCCTTGGATTTCTTCAACTTTGCTGGCTTAAGCTGCCTTTTCTTTCCAACCTTCTTCGGGAGTGGTTTACTGACAATAAGCCAAAGACTATGCGTTACAGCACGACTTAGTCCTGGGAGGTCCTGGACTGGAGTCGGATGCGCTGAAGAACTCGCATCTTGCAAGGGTGACGCATGTGAATCAGGATCGTCACGAGTAATAGGGCTAGTCAACCTATTGGTGGTGCAGGGAGTAGGCTGCG